>VOMN01069864.1:0-39210 GCA_014899125.1 Orchestia grillus | reverse complement strand
AATTGTGATGATGACGGCAGTGCAGAGGCGCGATGACGTGACATCGCTTGACGGCCGATAAAAGAGACCTGAGATAATTTGACGTGAGACGTACGCAGCTCTCTTCCGTGTCGCAAGGCCACCCAGCCATCATACTCATGTCAGGTCAATAACGCAATTTGGACTAGGCCGCTCTCGACGAACACGAGTGAATTTGAGAAATGATCATCCGACGCAAGCGGAAGCATTCGAGCTTTAGAGCAAAACAGCAAGGGTTCAAAATCAGGGATACTAGTGTAAACCGGCTACACCTTCAATTGAAATAATTATGAACGTAATTGACATTCCAATCGCAATCCCATACATTATTATAGGAGGATGTGGAAGTTTCAGGGCATAAATTTATAGAGAAGCTGCGAACATAACGGAAGATTTTACGAGTTTACGAAAGGCGACCCGCTGCTCACAACAAAGTACTGCTCATAGGCCAACGCTAAAATGAACCGGACCAAACGTAGACGAGTGAAAAAAACACACATGAGCAAATATTAATACATTATTATTATTATTATTATTATTATTATTATTATTATTATTATTGTCCATATAATTAGGATTCAATCACCGTTAATACATTTTAGGTAATTTTAACGGTATGACTTAGTTTCATTGGGAAGTTTATCTTTGGTTTGAGTTTCGTTTTCAGTTCACATGGTAAATTTACGATGCGTCGCTCAGTCCCCAAGTTGAGGGACAACCCTCTTCAGCGAAGTCTCCTGGGGGCACACGCTAAAACAATCAAAGATAACGTGATGACGAGAAAAAATAACTCATTGTGCTCAAATTAAGTATAAATAATGCCCCTTCGAGAGGTAAGGTCATCCAAAATTACGGACACGACCTAGCGTAAAATTGTTCCAGTTCACCTTTGTTCATTACGAGATGTGATACATATTGCGATGAAGGTGAAGAATCAAAATCCTGCAATCTTTCAGCAAATGATTCTTTTGTAAGAAAGGGAGGAATCCTTCACTGTGTTTAACCAATTTAAAATATGAAATAAAATAAGGTACTTGCGGAAGGATGTTTCCGTTCAATCGTAAAATGCAGAAGACTCAACGACAGCATAAGTAAGAAGCGTTTGTCCTACCCATGTCGAATTAAACTTTCTATCAACATTCCATTTGGTTAATATCTTGCAAAAAAAAATAGCACTCCAAAGCGCCCACATGAATATTACTCCACATAAAATACCATTGGATTCACTTGTGAGTGCTTTATTCTACTAGAGTACTTAATTCTACTGGCGAGGTTTTGGAAAGTGAATGCTAATGAATGATCACATAATGTCCCCATGGATGGAACTGTTACGAAGGCCAATACGCAGACCATGGAAAGAGGAGAACTACTGAGAGAATCTCTCCTCGCGCCGCTGGCTTCACACCCTGCGAGGCATCACACCCAGTGAGGTAAGCTCAAACGTGTTAAATTAAAGGCCAGTATTTAAAGTTCTTTCAGAAAACTAAAGCAGACGTGAAGGTAAGCTACGTTCACCACCAAAACTGGAGCACTGGAGCACAGCTGAACTGAAAATAGTGCGGAATTTAAGAACTTTCGCTCGTTGATATTCAAAGGAGTTCCATAACCACATTAGAAATTAAAAAAAAAAACAAGTCCTACATAGGAAGTACACGCACAGGTCAATCTGATGCCCATTACGACATTAACACTTCGTTACTCGCATTAACATCATCCCTATCGTCTGTTTATGATACGCCATGCGCGCGTACCGAAGGGTTTACAGGCGATTTTCGACGCCGTGTTCGGTAGATGGATGACACGAGCTGTCCACAGCGCACAGTAGACGCGCATGCATGGCCCCGCGATGAATGTCAAAGCAAGTACGTAAGTGCGGCACTCAAGCAGCAGAGGGTTTGTTTACTGAGCAGGTGAAGCAGAGCTCGTTTGAAGGAGACGAAGTGAGGCGTCCACACCAAACGTCTTTAACTCACGCCCCCCAGCAGCTGGGGAAGAGGCGCCGTCGAGAAGCGGGGGCTCCAAGGGGGAAACTACGCAACTCTAATGGAGTTGAAAGCGACGGAGATGCCACCGAAGTCGATAAAAGTGTCTTACCGTCATCAAAACCATGCTGTGCCTCGTGCTACAAAGATAACTAGGATGCAAGAAGTAAATGTGATGATCAATGAATGACACAATCGAAGGGAACCATTAATGAATTCGATGATACATTTTAAGAGAGAGAAGCATCAGAGTACTATGCAACTCTAAATATTCTTACCCAGGCCAAAATAAAAAGAGTTAAAACGATTTGGCTGTAGGACGAGTTATCACGTAAAATGTATCATTTTGAATAAATTACACTCACAAGATCAAACACTTACAGTATACGCAACAAACGAAAATTATACCTCATCAGTGTAACGCCGCTTCCATGAAGACGTTAGTAAAAATAATGAAAAAATCGACTTACTATCATTAAAATTAGTTCGAAACTTCGAAGAACAGAGTCTACGAAGAAATCGATGGACAAATTGGAGCAGATGAGCAAAGCACTCCTTCCTTAAACTTTCTTCATAAGAGCAACTGCGCATGGCTAACTTCAAAGTTCAACTAAACATTGAACAATTTCTCCAGTCTTCATTAGGCCAGTGCGACCCTGTCATATTCTCTGTTGGACGTCGATCAGTACAAGCCGCAGCGTGAATTTTAATGATTTATTTTGAAGTTTCACTAAATAGTCTCCATGGAAATTTCTGCTCTAAAGAAATCATTTCAATCCTTCAGGCTATAGATGATAATAAGGGAGTCAAATAGAATGCCAGCTCGCTGAACATCTCGCTACTCACTGTATCACAAACTAAGGTGTAGAACAATTTTAAACGGCGCGGTCGTAATATTCTCTCACAACAGCGATATAACTAACACACCGTTAAAATTAAGTATTATCCTTTCTTAATTGCAATACTTTCCACTTTCAGCTGCCGTAGTCGCCACGAAGGCCACTAAATCGAAAGTGCACCTACACCGAAATGGAGCGAAAATTCCCAGTCTAACATTTTCGCCAGAGCATCTTCAATTACCTACAATTCTGTCAACCCAGGTATTTTTATCGATTGTTAAATCAATTTATAGATGGATCGGCGAAAAACTCAGACTGGGTTGGGATTTGCGGCGGCAGGTGCACATTAAAGACGTTGGTGCAAGAGGCCACAGGTGGCACGACACCTCGGCTTGCATCCTTCTGAGCTGAGGTCCCGTCCAGAAACTGAAGCACTGATGAACTTTTCGCTAATAATATTAAGATGGTTCTGAAAATACCAAATTTTGAAAAATCGAAGGATGTTTGTGTTTTCATTCTTGGTGTAGTCAGTTATAATTGAAGGATAGTCGAAGGCTTCAAAACAATAAGTGAAATTCGTTCATCCTTCTTCTGAACCCAGAAGTTCTAGCCTGGGATTCTACCCCTCTTTAAGTTAAGAAATATTTGAAATGCACATATATTCTAACAAAATATCTTCCGTCTAAATTCA
The DNA here is from genome assembly GCA_014899125.1 of Orchestia grillus. NCBI lineage: Eukaryota > Metazoa > Arthropoda > Malacostraca > Amphipoda > Talitridae > Orchestia > Orchestia grillus. Next base: position 35,680 of record VOMN01069864.1, on the reverse strand, counting down.
TTACTTAAAATTTACGTGAAATCATCTGCCAATCACTGTTGACTATCGCGGCAAAATAAGCTAGCCAAAGAAGCACGACGTCAAGATTCGCTAAAATCCCTTTCACCCCTGAACACCAAGCTATGAACAAGCCATTCCAATGCTCTCAGACACCCTCAAGCAGCACTGCTCTACGCCACAGCCGCCTACGCCGTCGAGCGAGCTCTATTGAGGACATGCTGTAGAATAAAACGGGAATTTTGGGGCAATCCCCCGCGTCCCGTCCTCTAGGAACAGATCAGAAGCTAATTCCTGTTCCCAACACACAGCTGCACTCGCACACGTCCGGCTGAATTACGAGCACGAATGGAAAATGGCGTCATAAGGTGTGGATCTCGAATATATTTTCTTTTCTAATTTGATATTGGGCTACAATTCCTTCAGGAATAGCAACACTTTCACAGATCTTCCCCGTTATAACTTTCTTAGTCGTTCTAAAAAAGTCAGGTGTTTATATTACACTTCATATTTACATGAAGAACAAAACTAGCGTGTAGCATCACAATAACTGGACATAAAATGTAGTAGAGATAACGTAAAAGAAACCCCAAAACTTTAAATACGTGAACTGTATTTCATGGAGATTTGTTAAGCAGATTCACACACATGTGTAGAATGAATGAGAAAGAATTTTTACTTGAAGCTAATATGAAAAGCGAGAATGAGAAGATGTGCGAGTATTGAAACGGATATGTATTTTGGGTTTTACCGTGATAGAGTCATTGGCAGCGTCACAATACACGGTAGTAACATCAAAGAGTCAGTAGATATAAAAAGTCACCAATAACGTCACACTACACAGTAGCAACACCACAAAGTCGTCAGTAACGTCACACTACACAGTAGCAACATCAAAAAAGTCAGTAAAATCAGTCAAGAGTAACATTACACTACACAGTAGCAACAGCCGAGAGTGGTCAGTAACTTCACCCAACATCGCGCAGTCATGCCGCGCACCACTCGCCAAAACACCATTTTGAGCAACAGAGCAGAGTTCAAATCAAAGTAAAACAGATCTGTCGAGCGATGATGAAATTGACTAACCGGGGCCCTGTTACAAAACGAGGAGAAGTTTAGCGCACCAAGTCTAGGGAGGAGGCCACGCGAGCGAGCGTGTGCGGGCTAGCAGAGCACAACAGACCACGTTGCAGCGACCAGCGGCCGGCACTAATGAGGACACTGAAAACAAACAATAACGAGGCCCCAAACAAGACCGGCGGCCCACAAGCAAACGCATGCACAAGCAACTATCACATGCACGCACCACGTCACAACCAAAAATGTTCCATTTCAAAGCACCATCAAGCACGGAGCTCCACGCACGGACTTGTGTACGGGTCCATTGCATTCTGTAGCCATCAGTAGAGCTGAGTGCAAAATATATCGCGTTTTAGGCTTTTCCTTACATCTGTTACCGCTCATCATAGAAGCTACAAGGCAAAAATTACGCAAATAGGCGTGGGAAGTTATCGTATCAGATTTATATCAAATTGGGCATAAACGAAGCAAGTTTGTAATACATACGAAAATATTCTAATACATGAACCGATCATGAACGTTAATTAATTCTAATTTTTCCTCTTACCGGCAGCGCTTTATGAGCAAATGATGGTAGAGCAAACAAGTACTTAGCGAGTATCTCAATAATAATGATATCAGCGTCCAACCCGGAATGGGAAAGCACCTTGGGTAGTTTCACTTGACCAAGCTTGGCCGCATAAAAATCTACCCTAAAACACGAAACTCCCTTTCAAGTCCAGGAGCAGATGTAAGGAAGATGAGGGGAAAATATGTCCTGCAGTAATACCTGTTTCAGCTAACGTTGTAAACTGTGAATTGGTTTGAAAGCTCAAGACAAGAGCTCGAACCTGCGTGCAAAGTGACAACTTTTGAACTACAATAATTCGAGCTTCAGCAACACCAAAAAAGGGCTGTGAGAGAGACTCAGGGATTCCACTATCGGAAACTAACTGAACACATCAATTCGATCAGCGAAGAGAAAATCTAAAACAAAGATGGTTCCGATAGTAAAAACGAGGGAGGTTCAAATATAAAATCTGAATGAATATTAGCTCTGCCGGTAGCTCACCATACTCATAAAACGTTATTTCAAGAACTATTTACAGCTGGTGGCCGAATAATTACTAGGGCAATTAAAAAATCTCGTATCAGTAAATGTTTCCAAATCTCTTTTATCAGTATTTTCTCTCCCATCAGTCAATTTTCTTTCCTATCGATAGAAAGCATTCCTATTAAAAGCTCTCTCGTGTCAAAAAGCACTTTCCACTCTGCGGTCTTCCTCTGCTTGAGTTGACCACCAGGATAGCAGGACAAGGAGAGCGACAGATACTCTAGCTTTTAACAGAGCAGAATTTCCGCGGCATAATTCAGTAGCCCCTCTACTTCGTTTTCTGCGAGACACGTGGAGTTGTCCACAGAAAGTTGCACACCAACACAGTGAGAACAAGTGACGACAACGTACTTCATGCCAAATGGGGGCACAAAAGAGTGTAATCCAGTTCCGACGTATGAATTCTAACCAGAATGGCTGCATCATGTTCACTTCTTCACACTTATGTGTTGGAGTTCACATTCTCAACACTCGTGTGTTGAGAAGTGATTGCAATGGCTGCTCGTGTTCACTTCTCAACACTTATGTGTTGGAGTTCACATTCTCAACATTCCTGTGTTGGAGAAGTGAACGCCATGGCGGCTCGTGTTCACCCGGTTAAACTCCGGAAATAACCTAATACATCAGATACAATTCACCTAACAGACGTGACATCAGCTGAAGAGTCCCGCTTACAAATTCCTGATCGACCAAGGAAGAGCCCACAACAATCGAGGTATTATTAAACATGGAAGATCAGATGGGACCAAAGGAGTTCGAACTCACAGTCCTGGAAAGAGACCTGGACGCAAAATGTAATTCAAGTGTACACGCCAATCCTTGCTCTCTAATGCCAACCGATGATGTAGCTACACATACGTAAACAGAGAATTCTAACCAATGCTACATTAACTAAAATTAATAATAGATATATATTCTAGCAAAATTTCGAGCATCCTCAGGGCTGATTCTAGTCAAAATAATAGGCTTGGCCGCAATGCATACAAATACAGTGTGCGTAAGGTATCTGATGATACTTATATTTGTGTAATTTAAATTAGCCTGATAATAATTGATGTATTTTTCATTTCAGAAGATCCCATGGCAAATACTATTATAACTGATGAAATGAAAAGACACGCTGTAATAGTGTCTATAGAAGCTAAACACAGCAATTTAGAAATTGCAAGATTTCTAAAAGCCCTCAGATCTTTCGTTTGCTAAGTTAGAAAGGAGCTGAAAGAAAAGAATGGAGATGAATTGGCCACGAGCAAGAGAAAACAGCATCGCCAACGCTCCGACTCACTCGGAACACCTGAGTATGTTTGTCAGGAGAGTGCATGGCATGATCGACGAAAATCCCGGGATGTCAATGCGACATTTGGCAAAGATCTTCAAGTGTCTGAAGGAACAATAATGAATGTTCTCATCAAGACCTCGGACACAAATCATACGTTCTTACGTGAGGTCAGTTCATGTCGACGAAAAATGAAGAAAATCGTTTAATGCGTGCTGTTATAGAAGTACGTAAGGTGTTCTCAGATACCGTACGCACCCTGTAGATAAATTTACGAGAAAAAGAGCAGCGCTCGTAAAGCTTAACTAAGGTAATTGGACACATCAAATGGTTAAAAAGTACATTCAGTTAAAACAAAATTCTAAGTTTATATACTTCAACACTTGAACATGCTTTATGAACACAAAATTGCAGACTCACCTTCATGATAACATAACATTGAATGTCAAATCGTGGCCATCAACAAAAAACACTTGTCTCAATTATAACCTGAGATTTCCCAAATTAAAAATCAAACTTCAACACACACGACATCAAAAATCCAACATTGACCACTTCCTACACCGAGGAGAGCCTGGACCTTACCTGTGCCCACTGAGGAGAGCCTGGACCTCACCTGTACCCACTGAGGAGAGCCTGGACCTCACCTGTGCCCACTGAGGAGAGCCTGGACCTCACCTTCGAGACGACAAACTTGGAGTCCAGGTCAGCAAGGGGCGCCCGCGCCCGCTTGCCCTGCTGGAGGAGGTGCGGAGGCTGGGGGTGTGAGACAGTCCCCAGCTCCACGCTGGACCCCGCAACGCCTGCGCCGCTCCTGCACACACGCACACACGGTCCAGTGTTAGAGGTGGTCACCGACTCCAGTATGTGGGAGACTGGTGTCGTCACATCCCAGTGTCAGTTACGACTGACGTCGACACATCCCAGTGTCAGTTACGAGTGAAGTCGACACATCCCAGTGTCAATTACGACTGACGTCGACACATCCCAGCGTCAGTTACGACTGACGTCGACACATCCCAGTGTCAGTTACGACTGACGTCAATACATCCGTGTCAATTACGACTGACGTCGATACATCCCAGTGTTAGTTACAACAGGCATCGAAGCATCCCAAACACACAAAGTCGCAGCGTTACAGTTACTTCTACCAAAAGACTATCAGATGACTACATTTATTTATGTAATACTAAAATTCTGATGATCTTGCTTGTTTGAAGCCGCGTACTCTTCAGTGATGACATAGAATAGAAATTCTAACATCTCTTAGTAATTAAATAAGGGTTTTTCTATCGCTTTGTTGGTGCAGTTTATTGGGACTGAGGTGAAGGAATTATTTTTCTTGGCTTTTAATATTTGCAAAGAAATGAAGAAGAATCAGCAAAAGTTCAAACAGGACTTCAAAATAGTGACCCAACGGGTTACGGGTGGTCTAGTCAAACACTGAGGCCCTGAGACCTTTTTAATTTGCTAATAAAAACTATGATGGCTAGGATTATGAAACTTGTTTTACACGAAAGAAAAAGATTTTAATGGTTCACTACCACGACGTTTCGAGTACAGTTTCCTTCAAATGATGGTCGTGGTTTTTCAGATAACTCGGGGCTCTTTTCTTTGTCGTAGTAAATCTTCCAGATCCTTGTTTATCATCAACATTACTAGTGTCCATAAAGCGTCGGTGTAGAGATTTCATTGTGTTTTCGATGTAAAAGACTGGTTGCTTTTCTTCAATGGATTCGGTAAACACGTTGCACTTCTGTTTATGACAGTCCTTGTGTACACTTGCACAATTCATCTCCTCTCTTCTTTGCGCTAGTGAAACAAACAAATCAAAAGCGTCGGTTACTCCTGGGTCACCCTGTATAATTCTGCTCGTTTCATAGTAACTCCGTCCGTTAAGCTATCAGATCTCTATTAAAACCTAGATGTCAGATTATTTTCTTCTAAAATTTGAAGCTCGAGCATTAGTAATAAATCTATTGCATATGACTACGCCAAAATAGCTAGCTACTAGATTTGCTATTCTGATTGGATGCTTAGAAAATACTTAGTGTATTACAAAAAATACCACTCGTTTCAAGAATGAGTATCACGAGACACGCGACTAGTTAACATCACAACGGCAGTCCAGACTCGAAGAACACTCCACACTAGACTACCGAGTACACAAGCACAGCCGATGTCGCCAGAATTTGAGGTATCGTACATACGTAACGTGAAAACCAGCAGGGAGCGTAGGACATCTTAAATAATGCATTACAAGAGAAGTTGTCGCGTGAAACTTACGATCACCATGCAACAAAAGTAGAAATCCATTGAATTTTCACAGTTCAGGAACGATACTCGATGCAAAAATTAGGCTGTTTCCGGTAAATTTTCAAGGGAAAAATTCAGTACACAAGGGTAGATAATTTTGCCCGAGTTACACCATTTAAAGATCACTTCAAACTCAAAATTTAGTTTTAACAAATTCTTGAAATACTGGAAAGTCTCTAATAGTATATTATTGTTTTAGTCATTTGTCAATAATAATGGTGGATAGAAGTAATTTTGTCATTGAATTCTTACTTTTTCATTTAGTATTACATTTCATTTCTGTTCGGTGGCACTGAAAATGGAACCGTTGAGTTCCTAAACGTTTACTTTCAAGAAAAATGTAACCTTCTACGTTGGACTTGATTACCTCAACATAAACTTACGCAAAGCTCCGTCGTAACCGAAGTTACGTAAGACAGTTATGTAAATGAACACACACGCCACGGACTCACGAACTCACGGGAAAACACATACTGGAAACATGTTGTACACGCAATATATTCAATCAATTGCGTGGCATTGACGGCCTTAATTTCAGAGGAATAAAAAACACGAAGCATTCAATTGTTTCAAGATCATCATCGGGTGAGCGCAAGGATGTCGACACCTGCAGCAGTGAATTTCGAAAGTTTACGCACGAGTCGAGCGAGGGAACCGCAAAGTGATGCGTCAGACACTTGTGTCGCTCAAGGCCATTGCCTCGAGAGGTTACCGATGAATCCCACACACGCACGACACGCCAGCCAGGAGCTATTCACTAAGCAGGTGTTGCTTACGACACACACGTACATGGGACGCTGCTACCGATACGACAGCGTGTGTCCTAGACGAATGTACTCGCTTTCTGACAATAACTGAAGTATATAGTGTTGTGGGCGCATTTTCAATGAGTTGCACTCAGTAACATACATTACAGGAGTAATAATATAAATAAATAAAACTGAAACGATGCGAAAGATCAGTCTATTTTCCTTAATTTGGTTTATTGGATTTATTGGATTTATTTTCACGTGTCTGCAAACGCGAGTAATGAGCAGTCTCAGGTGAGCACACGTTGTCAAGGGCATGGACCATACGAAGCAGCTCAATTTCAACAATGACCCCTCACGGAAACATCGCGTAACGGAAAAATAATTCCAGGAATATGTAATATGGTTTCTTTGTTAGGTATCACAAAGCTTTGGACAGGAAATTTCCAACAAACACAAATACATGTCTACTAGCATGAACGGTGATTACTATAGCGTTCAGTTACAACATAATCCTAGTTTCACATTGTTTCATAAATGATAAGAGCTGCCGTGAAAATAGTCGCTGACATTATAGTTTAGACAAAGGCAATCCATAAAATCGTAGTAGTCACAACAACACCTCAATTTAGCAGTTATATCCCTGAGCGTCACGAAATACATGTCGATATTAGAATTAGTACCCAGTCGAACTTTTCCTCTGGAACACCTATAAGTATTTATCATTTCTCCCATCCAAGCATTCTTATCAATTATTTTACAAATTTATTGGATGGGCGGAGACACAGACTCGGTAATCTCAACGCAGTCTTACAACTCCGCACTGGTAAGTCACACAAAAAGTCAACTTGACATTAACGCAAGAGCACGCTTTCTTTGTCATCTAACCTTCTTGAAGTTCTGTATGAAAAACGTAAAAAAAAATGAAGTAGAGTAATCGCACCAAAATATCGCAATCTCGAGCTCAAAGCTCTTTCCACTTGCCTTATTCTTAAAGCGTAACTAAGGGTTTGTGTGAAGATACTGGCCCCAATTTCGGTGGCTGGAAGCTTTTTACAACGCAATGCAGCACGGCACTTGACCCACGACCACTTCCCAACGCGGGCAATATGACCGAACTCTTCCCTCGAGAGGGCACTGCAATGGATACTTTATTGGCTCCACCACAGGAGCAGGATTTTTATTCTAATTAAATAACGTGTTCGTTAGGTGAGCTAGTAGATGTGACTCAGCTAACATAAGATTAATTCATCTTTACAAGCGGCGCAACTTTAACCGGGTCGATTTAGATGCGTGCGCTTTGTTAGTCGCAGTGTTTATTTTTCCGTCACGTTCAAGCTATACCTACGGCGAAACAAAAATCATGAATATGTCGTGAAGCGAGGTAGAGATTATACACATATTTATATAGAGGGTTTAAAAAAAATCAGAATTGTGTGAGTACTCTGAGCTTGAAATGGGATAATTAAACGTCAAATCGACTCTTCATTGAATTTAAACCTTTTATTTCCGTTCCAGTTTACTACTTCTCAGAAAAGATAACTTATCAATAAAAAGAATTACTGAGAACTCGCAATTTGCAAAAAACCGCAGTAGTCATTGTGATTGTTGTCATTGAGTTAGTACTGCCAGAACTACTCATTTAATCACGGTAGCAGCCTCACTTCGCCTCGACATGTTAGTGTACGAGCTAATGAATGCAAACTTAGCGCAGAGCGCATTACAAATGTTCGCTTCAATCCATTTTGCAGGCGTGGGGCGTGCGGCAGGCACGGACCACTTCAACAAATGAAGTTGGCCGCCAATGACGCACAAGGGACAACTATTGAGCGTTTCCGAGCGCCGACTACGAGGGAGATTGTCCTGATTCACCTGAACAATGACTCATGGGAGGCACTCAGCCATGGTAAGGGCGAGACGCGCCAGGTACCGAGACATGGCAGGTACCGAGACATGGCAGGTACCGAGACATGGCAGGTACCGAGACATGGCAGGTATCGAGACATGGCAAGTATCGAGACATGGCAAGTATCGAGACATGGCAGGTACCTAATAAAAGTTTGTGAACTAACGTTTTAACGTTAAGTGGTAAAAAGAAGTTAGGTATTTCAGAAAGGTCCACGCAAATAAAATATGGGGAATCTAGTAGTAATACATATTAGATAATTTAAGAAACGTAACATGAGAATGAAAAAAATAAAAATAGCAGCATACTTTGGTAAACATGAAAATGTGTGTTGTAGAATTAGAAATACCTGATTCCAATACAAGACATCTACGATTATCAGAGTATTCAGGAATTTAAAGAAATGCACCTTTAAGGAAACACCTTTTTTACATCTTTTTGAACAATACAACCCTATCTTTAATACTATCAGTTTAATTTGATTAGTTTCAAGTTTCCTAGCCACACCAAACGTGATCTTAAGAAAGTAAAAAGGACCACTTGACATGAGCTGTAGAGAACGTAGAATCTATGCTAAGGTATGTTCCCCGCACATGATTCCCTGCGCATAGAAACTTCAAGTTAAGATGGAAGAGGAAAAAAGATAAAGAACAGTAAGCAAAGTTGGCATGAAAATAGAAAGAACAGAAGTGAGCACGAAAGATAGTGTCCCGAAGGACTAGCTAAAACTGAGGTAATTAACAGTGCCCTCCTGGGGACGCCAGATCTCAAACCATATGACAGACGAAACTGACTAGCCTATCCCTATCGCCTATGGAATATCGTACGCCACTGAGGGGATAGTCATTTCTTTAATGATTCGAAAAAACTCAACGCATGAAAAACATTTTCAACTGAATATGTGATTGAGCAATGAAAGATATCAATAACTCAGCTCTGGATAGTTTTCTTCTTTAATAACCAGTAGCAATTATGCAAGAAAATTTCAAATAGTCGTAAATTTAAGGATAGATAATTTTTGTAAAATACAACTTACTCATGAAAAAATTAATTAAAGAAAACGACTTCTAACAGGAAAATAATCTTTCACATCAACTCTGACTTAGATATGAAGAAATTGACAACTTCTATTAAAAAAGAACACTCCTTTTCTGTGACCAGTCATGACAGATTTTTCGAAGAAAGAAGTAGAGTCACGTCTACAAGAAATCTTTCATTCAAACAATGACTCTGTCTTCAAAGGAAATTTATTAGTATGGAAACAACTCATCCACAATATAAATCTTTTCAAAAACTGTGTCTCTGTAGAAAATATGGGATTAATAAGAGACTAAATGAAAAAAATCATGAAAACACACATACAACGCTGCTTCTAAACTACCAACAAACGCTACTATCTAAGCTCTCACATTCTAAGATATAATTTTTTAGTCACAGTGAAAACACGTCGATATTTAAGTATACGTGGCACTGCAAAAGCATGTAACATTTACGGAAGAATAATAAGCGCCACAGAAAAGGTGTGTAATATTTACAGTAACATATAAGCGTGCAATATTTTAAGCGTGCAATATGCACAATATGCAGTAACATATAAGCGTGCAATATGCACATAACAAGAGGTACCACAGAAGGGTGGAACAAGCACAATAGTATTTACAACACAAAAACAAGCGGTACTGCAGAGGTGCAAAATTTCATTACTCCAATTTGCAGATCCCGCAATAAGCTTACCATAGAGGTTTATAGACTGAACCAGCAAAATCCAAAAACGAATTTAATGGAAAATTTCCCCATGAACACACGGTTCTTGAAGCTTATCATCGCCCAGAACTGGGGGCCGCTTCGGGCAGGCGACCCCCTATGCTCCATTGCAACAGTCCAGTCCGGACATCAGAAACGAAAATGAGTTATACAAAATTCCAAAAAGAGTTTGTGCAAATTCAAAATTAAACCCACAAAGTATTCTCACACTCCACCTTTACTGAAGACTCCAATGAAGATCGTCAGCGGTAACCTTTCGACGCGTTTTGGCTCCAAACAAAAGTGACGAAGACCAACACTGCAAGCACAAGCCTTCACTGTTCTCTCATAGAAAAAGCTTACAATTCTTAAAAATGATAGAGCTTCAAAAGCGAGCCAGGACTGTCCCTTCGGGAAACACGCAAGCTCAGTCAAAAAAACTGAGGAGAGCCTGGTCAGTAGGTCCCGGGTTCGATACCCAGGACGAGTGCTTCCCAAGGGAAAGGGGAAATAAAAACGATATGCATAAAAGTGGCACACCAGTGTGACATGAGATGAGATGCCTGAACTACATCCAAGGTATTCTACTTGAGGTGAGCCAAAATTACATCGAAATAAGCCGAACTAACACACACAGGTAAGGTTCTTCAATCATTGTGCGGATACCTATTCAAAAATAACTAGTAAGCTCAAGTAAGTCATTTCGACGTCAATAATAAGTGAGATGCAACTACAAGAAAAATTTAAACAAATAATTGCTGTTAATTTTGACATTCATAATACCTAACAACAAACCTTGGCGCACCTAACAACATCCGCACCAAAACGAGTCCATATAGCACGAGTAACGCGCAAGAAATGCTCGAAATTTAAATTCAGGCACCGATCAACCGACACAATTGACTTTATCACATCCGAGTTCCGAAATGACTGTCAAAAATACACTAGAACTATTTATATTTATAAGTATTTATGACCGTCATAAATAAGGTTTAGGTGTGTAACAATTTTCGTATGAACGACCGTGGTGAAATAACATACGGGTACCGTTAGATGAGGCAATCCACAGCTAAATCCTGCGACAACGCCAGCACAAAGAATGAAGGTCGTAAACCAAGAGCATAACCTTGCATTTAGATACCTCACTGCACTATTAATGAGCTGAATGGAGCCTCGCATGTACAAAGGGGTCGACAAGACTATAATATTTTTAACCTATACAAAAACATCACAATGACTCATTTGACGTCAAAGGCAAAACTCGTCAATGATAATTCTAACATCAAGCGTGATTGGATTGCATTTGTTCAGGTGTTCGACGACCACAGTTCTCTGTTTCCATGACCTGCATGTTGCGATTCATTTTAGAGCGTATGAAAGATTCTGCATTCGTACATCACTTGCCTCTTGTTTCAATGGATGTCTTCGATGAGCGCCACACAATACCGTGACGGCTTCTTTATAAGAAGAAATTCAGAAACGAGTTTTTCACGATCATACGTCAGATTTTATCCTCTCGAAAGCAGGCAACAACAAGTGCTACAGAGCAGCACTGACATGATAAACTACGTTTCGAATGGATCAGACTGGATCCCTAGAGCTGTATAAACGAAATTTTGCATACCAGATGTCGTACATTAGATTATTTGTTAGTTTAAAGCTCCTTTTTCACATGACATACCATCCAAAGAGAGAGGAAAGAAGAGACTATTCAACATAGCCTTCAGAAAACATGGAATATATACGCAGGTGTCTTCCTACAAAGGATTCCTTGTGAATAAATACAGCAAATTGAGAAAAACAGAAAGATAAATAATGGATAATCAGCAAAGATAGCATGAAAACGGAAAGAAGCAAATTGGGCACGAAAATTATATGTCCCCAATGTCTATCTATAACTGAGACAACCTTACAGAGGCCCCTGGGGTTGCCAGTCCCCACAGCACATGATAGACGAACCAAACCCTATTGCATATCCTATACCCCCTGAGAGGTCAGTCGTACCAACTTCAACGAAATTTTTCAGAAATACAAATAAATAATAACTACCATCTACAAATACATAAATACCATAATACGTGTTTGACTATTAACCTCGGGAGAGCGTGAAAAGTGACAAGGACATTTTCTCCGAGTCAAATAGCAAGAAAACCTCCACTTGATGAACTCACTGCTTCTGAGCTGCTGCAGCCCAGCCCCTTTGATTTATCACCGCTACTTTCGCGGGGCGTTGCCACAGGGCCAGTCATACGCGCGACTGATCGCGAACTGCTGAAGACAATCATTTACGAGTGGCAACTAAAAGAAATACTTCACTTCTCTAAAAAAAAGCCATGAATGCATTTACAGAACTGTAGCGATTCCACAAAAAAAAATAAAGTGAGCGAATGTATTGGTAGAATAAATACGAAAGCGGACTCGACACAGTGAGCTTCATGAATGCACGAAAAAATGAGGATATATTTTAGAGGGGTTTAATTGTTGAAACATTAATCGTAATTTTGAGAACGTCGACTCTTTTTAACAACAGTTTGTGTCAATTCAATCGAATGACAAGAAGCGTCGTTGCGGCTGAAATTATAAATGATTCTAAAAAGTTCGGAAGAGAACGTTTTCGGAGACCAACATCGAAACATACCATTTATGACGAACAAAACTGACAGCAGATATTAATCAGAGCTCTACTAGAAGAAAGTAAAAATTAAGAGACCGATGTTCTGTTTCAAGCCTGGAGAATAAACGAGTGCAAACACTACCAAATCATTTCGAAATAAAAAAATACACACCTGCGGTACGGGAACAATCGATATCGCAGATCAAATTATTGGTCGTCTTCACGCATTCCAGCGGGAGAGTAGCAAACCAACTCCGAAAATTTTGAAGCCGTCTATTACGGTCTCTTCTGCTGCTCGTAACTTCCTCAGAGTTTATATATCGCAGATGTCCCTTAAAAAACGACACAGCGACTAAATGTCGACACGCAGCTAAATCGCCCCTGTTTTTGAAGTATCTATATTTTGTTGGGCTGCTTGCAACGAGTTAAGCATCGATGCCGGTGAAGGGCACTGCATGACGTACTGTGTACGGAGCTTCATCTTCGATTTTCAAGTTCCCACGCTCACAAAGGAAGTACAGTACAACGACCTGAGATCTCGTGCAACTGCCACGAGCTGGCGTCACGTGCGACGGCTCAAATACAGCAGCGATCGATCGTAGGTGACTGCATGACGACGACGACGACTACTCGTGTACGAAGTCACGCTGCTGCAGTCTCGATAGCCAAGCGCATACCACACACACTTACTGAGCAGGGAACGGCCTACGGCGTGTAGCCAACGAGATCCGATGGTTGTAAAATGAAGCCACAAACTACAATTCTAATGAAATTTCCGCACCCATGTGATGCGTAGTTTCCACAGTAGCTTAACATACCACAGACACCGTTACTGAACAGATAACGCTCTCTAGCGCGTGTAGCTTACGAGATACCATGGTTGTAAAATTTAGCCACCAACTGCAATGCTAAAAAAGTTTCCTCGCACACTTAAAGGGGTGTTTTATTATGGATGACTACCAAATTTCAGCCCATTATTTATTGCTAGTTGGGGAAAATCGAGTCTAACGTTGTTAGCAACGATATCGGCATTTTTAAGCAAGCATTCGTACTGAACTAAGTAGCGAAGAACCAGAAAACAGGATGTACAATGGGAGTCGCATAGCCTTTCGAATTTCTTTGCTGAGAAAACAGGTACTAAAGGATTCTTAGAATGCCACTTATTTCGCTCCTTTTCCACTTTAATTCAAATTCGAAGACAAAGACCACGTTAGACTGGTACAGCGAGCGTAATCATCTTACACTGTATTCTTACGAATAAAGACAGATACCCACCGATTTAATGATGTTATTGAGTTGTTCAAATTTCAGTAACAGGTGGGAAAGCTGTAGTACCCCGGGCCCCCGTGTGCCTCAGGCTTACAGTGTTGACTTCAACCCTCTCTATAGTTTTGTCACGAAAGTATTATACGTTGGCAATTTTTAACTAAGTACTATGAAAGCTGTCCTGAATAGCGTTAGGAAGTTTGGCCGTACAACCACCGTGCGAGATGCACACCGCCGCAGAATGACGTGATGGTTTTGAACAAACCGAATCACGTTTGTTCGGGAATACAAGCAATCGGGAATACAAGCAATTTTCAAGCTAAACCCCGAATCGGGAATACAAGCAATTTTCAAGCTAAACCCGACGATGTGCTTCCATTTTTCCATGGCCTAAGCTTGGCTTATGGAGAAAACTCAAATGAGAGAAAATGCTAACTCTGGCTCACCTAGAAAGTTTACTATTATACCAGAGACTAATCAACAGAGACGAAGGCAAAAAGCATAACCACTCACTAAAAATCTATAAAGCTCTTCAAAAATTCACGAGCTGACATTCCAGTAAAATAACGCAAAATGAATCGTCTTTCAAGCATAAATGGTAATTCGTAAAATATACTGAAGCCCTGAATAAAAACACACAGAGAGAAACAGTGGGACGTAGAAGCAGTACAGGGAACACGTACACACTGGGACGTAGAAGCAGTACAGGGAACACGTACACAGTGGGACGTAGAAGCGTACGGGGAACACGTACACAGTGAGACGTAGAAGCGTACGGAGAACACGTACACAGTGGGACGAAGGAATAGTAAAATAAACACAATCGGAGACAGAAGCAGAAACGCTACAGAAACACGGGCAAAGAGCGCCGTCGATACACTATCGAAAAAAACAAACGAATGGGGACGGAGATGAAAAAAGAACTGAGGGACGACAGAAAGACACGGAAGGAAAGAGAAGTCCACACAGGAAAGAAGGACAGACACACTTGCCTTATATCCACGAGGTTGACAATCCTGCGTTGCTTGCGGGGGGTACCGCGTCCACCACCAAGTTCGGTGGAGCACTCGGTGGAAGGATAAGAGGAGGATAGCACGCGAGTAATGGGTGGGGACGACCGGGCCAGTTGAGGGGAGAAGGCGTGAGTTAGGTTGGGGGGAGGGGGAACTGAGAGGATGGGAGTGGGGGTGACATTCGCAGGCTTCAAAGATGCCATCAAGGAATTCAAGGAATGAGAGAAATTGTGAAAGAAATCCAGAGAATGAGTTCAAGTTCGATAACGAGCAGCAAAAAGCGTATTCGGACCCAGTGGGTGTAGAAGCGAAAGAAAATGAACCTGAGTGTACGAGACGGTATTATAAAATTTTCTAACGCGTCATGATCAACGCACACTTACTAAAGCTATCAATACTTACGACAAGGCTGACATTGAGTTTCAAGGTTCTGAGATGAGCAAAAATTCGAGTAATTCGATTGTCTCGAGTCATATCTTTTCTATATCACAGGCCTCGGTCGGTCGACTTGGACGACAAAAGTCGCCACATCAAATTGTCTGCCAGATTAAAACTACAAGAAAGAGGCACTTGATGCGTGCATACTATTTCTTTGTCAGGGTAATCTTACTCAAATCTTCCCATTGACATTTAATACGAGTCCAGAGTAACAGTGATCATAAATCTTGTGCAGTAAATGATAATGATATCATTTAGGAAAGATGTCCCTTTCGTTCCGGGAATTGAATTACTTACAGTTCATGTACAAGTAAACTAACAATGAATTCCTAATCATTAAAACAACATAAAATTCTCAAACAAAGCGAAGTAAAACTCCTAACTAAACGGATGCAAAACTCTAAGAGTCTCGTATATTTCTCTGAGTGACGTAAAACTCTTGAACAAAGTGACGTGAAATTCAGCGAGCAGCGCAAAGCTCTCAAGAGAAACGTATGATACAGAAGCAGGGCGACGTAAAATCCTGGAACGACGTTAGAGGGATACAGACATTTGAGGGAAGAGGACACGCCGATGAAACATGAGTAGGGGTCGACTGGGAGCGGCCAATGCGGTCTGTCACAACAGACAGAGACTGAGGGGTCACAGCGGCAGTGTGGGGACCGGAAAATGAGCCAACCACGGCCACCATGGTGGGATGGCAAAGGTAGGACGTAGGTTTACAGGCCAAGAAGCTCGAGGGCCGCGTTAGCTCGGCATGAATTTTGGATGAGGCAGGTACGAAAGAAGCAGGAGGGAAAGAGGGGGGAGGGGGAAAGCTCCCTAATGAAGAAGAAAAAATGAAGCGAGATAATCAATGCAGGGGGGTAAATTTTACGAGCGAAGCCGAGAAGCCAAATTACTATCGCATGAATTTTAAGTGTGGCGGCATTGTGTTCGAGGCTGAACACATTAGTGGAGAACGAAGCAGTCGAGTGCAGAGAGCGGCGTGTAGTGAACGAACAAGAAAGAAGAAGGCATGGTGTGATCAGGTGTGCAAACTCGCAAAGGAGAAAGGTGCCAGCATCGCGGCTTTGGTGCAGCCTTCATTGGTTCTCTCAATGGTCATCATCATCTCACCTGAAACAAGAGAAAATCAAGCGTTAATTTCATGGAAATGTAATGCAGGGAAATGTAAGAAAACTGTACAAAACGTGAAGAAAATGAAGGGAAACTTACATGCTCGTTCCGAGCACACAAAACACAAGCTCGTCGTCGCTACGAGCTGCAAGAAAGATGCTGAAAGGTCTCCGGAGAAATGAGCTTGACGAGACGACCAAGTTCCGCCAGTAACAACGCGAGGCATTTCACCCATAGCTATGAAATGCCTTTCGTTTAAAAGAACCATAAGTATTTCTCTCACGACAACCGAAAGCCTTCCTAATAAAACGCGCAAAAGTGTTCCTATCCAAACATGAACAAGTATTCCTCTTTAGACAGCCAAAGGTATTCCCCTCAAAACCAAAAGTACCTCTTCTCCCCAAAACAACAAAATTATTGCTCCCAAAACAACACAAAGTATTCCTGCCAGAAATTTTATCATTATAATTTCCCCAAATTACCTCAGCTGGCTGCCTCAGGCGATCTCAGCAGTGAAGCTCGGTAGATATGATAGACTTAAGTGGTATAAATTCCACCTAATGGCCTTCACTTAATTCGTAATAAAATTTCCACCTAATTGTCTTCTTAGTTTGACTTATTTTACTTATATGCTTTCAAAATAAGAGAATAGCATAAGTTTAAGGCACAGGCTTATTTTCGGTTTCAGTGCATAGTTTTTCAGTTTCAAATTCATTACCAGTTTAGATGATACTTTTTTTATACAGTTCAAAGCTGCGAGAATAGCCCGGGAAGCCTACCTACATTCCGTGTCGCTAAATCCCCATTGCGCTGAGGGACAATCCCTTTCAACGTGCGCCTCTGAGCGGATTTCTTGCCAGAATAAATGGGTACAACGACGAAGTGAAATGGGCACAATGAATATACCTCAACAGAATCAATGCCGTTCAAATTAGGTCGACGACCCCTACGCTTACATACCATCGCAGCTAAGAAGTGAAAAATGAAAGTTTTACCATGAATGACTGAATAAAAACATGAATGCAAAAAATGTGGAGATAAAAATACGAACGGGTGGAATATGAACGCGTATTCATATGAAGGAACAGCCGAGTCGAGTTTTTAGGAAGTGAAAAAAGTTGCACTTCTCAGAAATAATGAAAATAAGAATAGCTTAGTAACACCCAGTTTTCTGTGTTAACATTGAAAAGGAAAATTAAATTTGATCACTAAGCTAAATAATTTACGTAATTAGCATGATTTAAGTACTTTATGTACTGGGTTTTGGGGGAAAAGAGGTACAAAATTTCACACTTACCAAAAAATACCAAAGTAAACACTTTTGCCTCCGTGAAACTTTGCGAGAAAAAACACTGGTTTTTGAGATGTTAGCTTTTTAATGACTGAAATTAGGAAATTTGAAAACAAAAATGACCAAAAATAATTTATTCATGCATTTATACTTTACAAAAATTATCCAAAGTTTCCACCACCCACATCGACGCACTTGCGATATCTTCGAATCGAGGACTATCGGATATTGTGGGAAATGCCAGACATTTCCGACACATCGCCAGAAGCCACTGCAATTTTTGCCACGGGATCTTCCTTTGATTTCAAAGGAGTTGAATAAACGAGGCTTTTCATGTGTCCCCCTCAAAAAAGGAAATCGAGTGGAGTCGTGTTGGAGGATCTCGTCTGCCAAGCAACAGGACCATTTCGACCAAGCCATCGATTGAGAAATTGAACATTAAGATGATTTCTAAACGTTTTCATCAAGTATATCATAAACCAAACATTTTTCCAAAAGTTTCAAGAAGCACAAATGCTTAGTTCGCCACTGTCTGGTAGGTGTAAAATTGTGTACCTGTTCTCTGTAACACCCTATACTTGGAAAACTATCGAACACAGAATACCTAAATAAAAGAAGAGTATAAAAACTTTCAACTGACAGTGTTAACTTGAAAATTAGTACATAACTAGCCATACACAAGTAATCGAAGCTGGCCTCATTTGTTAAGAACGCCAGCGTGACACAGCCTCCGTGAATGAAGAGGCACTAATAAATTAATGGCACGCTCCAAAGTGAGGGAAAATGAGTTCTACCCTCAAATGCTAGCTATGGGAATAAAAAGTCCATTATTACAAAGTGCAACTGAATAATTTCAGGAATTGTATGGACTTTGTAGCAGCATCACCGCGCACGATGGACTAAATCCGCAGGGTTAATGCCCAAAAACGATTCCTAAACAAAATTTGTATAGCGATAGACAATAGACGCCAGATTCCAATCTACGAAACCTGCAGACCACGCCACACAAACTGCGGCAAAGTGAGCTCAATACCGCACAGCGCAGTCATCACGCGAGTCGTTGACGACGAACAGCGCACGAATTGACGTCAACATAATAGCAGATGGCCCTTAAAGTAAATTGCACGAGAACCAAAAGCCCCCAATACAATGAGGCCGGCCTCCGCAAGGCCGCACTGCGCAAAACGTAGCCTAGAAAATATGAGCGAGGGCTTGAAGGTTCAGCACACAGCATCCCAAAAAGCACGCGTGCAACGGGATCAACATAAGTGAAGGCGCGCCTGAAGCGGCTCTGTCGGTGTTTACCAATAATTGCTCGGGCCCTCAAATGACACAACCGAACAGTTGAGATTAGGTTAGATTACTAGTTTGTTTAAAGATCCCTACGCGCATGAAATGAGATCCCAAGAGAGCAAAAAAAAAAACGAAGAGAAGAAGGGACCATTCCGTGTGGACTGTAGAAAACGGGAAATGCACGCACAAGTGTGTTCCCACGCAGGTTTCCCTACACATAGAAGAAGCAAATTAAGAAGGAAGAGGGAGACGAAACAAAGAATAGATGGCGAAAAAGGCAGGGAAATTGAAAGAAGTAAAGTGGACACGAAAGATCAAAATCCCACAGGCCTATCGACAGCTGAAGTAACCTAACAGTGCTTCCCTGGGGTCACCAGTCTTCATACCACTACTTCTGATTAATTTCTAACCTTAAAACCTTCCTTTAACATAGCGGTCAGAAATTTCGGAATCAGAGTCGTACATTCAGTAACGTGGACAATATGAGGGTGAATCCAAGAAAATTAATGGAAATGCGAATTTGTGTTCGAATCACGGATTTGCACCGCATGACGCAGCATTACGACATGCACCATCCCACGTGGATATTATGATACATCAAACCACGCAGCATTACGGCATGCGTCATACCACGCGGATATCAAGATACATCAAACCACGCAGCATGACGGCATGCGTCATACCACGCGGATATTATGATACATCAAACCACGCATCATTACGACATGTATCATACCACGCGGATATTATGATACATCAAACAACGCATCATTACGACATGTATCATACCACGCGGATATCAAGATACATCAAACCACGCAGCATTGCAACCTGCATCATACCACGCAGATATTATGATACACCAAACCAATTAAGATACACCAAACCACGCAGCATTGCGACCTGCATCATACCACGCAGATATTACATGAACATCGTGTCTCACACCGAATCAATTTCATGAATCACAATCAAACGGCGAAGTTAAATAATAATAATATTAATTAGTTTCCAGGGTCATTCTTCCGACTGAAAGCAAGTTCAAATAAGGAACAGGACTTCCCAAAACCGTCGAGACACGGTAATGGGCGACAGCACCGAGCACGGCTATAAAAGAGCACAGTAAGTTCCACTGCATGCAGAAATATCGATCGAGGCGGCGTTGTTCCTGCGCCGCACCAGCGGAGACGACCAACATCTGGAGCGCCAGCGCAGAATTTCCTGGCCTCACGTTAAATCAAAGCAACTTATGTGGTTTTGGTCAGAGCATTCTATATGATCTGTGTGGCAGAAAAAACGCCAGAACTGCGAAAAATAAGTAAACGAGGTTGGAAAACCACAGGGAAGAAGAAATGAGAAAGCATGTAAATAAGTCAAGTCAGCTCAAGTTTTCTATGTAACTAGGTGAAACTCGCAACAGTAAAACGAAAGTAGTTTTAATTTGAGGCCTCAACATCAAATTCTCAAAATCCAACTTATCCTGACCCAAATAAAAGTTTCTCAGCCTACCTCGAAAATGAATCGAAATTGATGAATTAATGTCCTAAATAATAAATACTTTCTTTGTTTCCTTTCATGTTGATTCTCTTCTTCAGCCATTCAGACAACAAAATAGTCCCCATCATCCAGAAAACGTTCACATTTACTGATTCAGTACAACACCGTCACCTGATACCAGTATAACATTATCCCTTTGAGTTATTAACACATGGTGTCGAAACCTACTCGAATCTTAACTACGCCCTTTACATTCGTTCAAGTCAACGTATCAAAGTTCCGACGATAAATTTTCATGTGTGATGACTTAGCGTGGTAAGAGACGCTCAATATTGCCTTGCCTGGTGGACCAGGGGAGTCACGGTACCCAGGTACTTCTTTGACTGGAAAACCATGAACATACTCTAATACGAAGCCAAAATTGAGCCGAGACTGAGGTGCCCCAGCAGAACTCGGAGGGCTGATGAGCCAGAAGAGGAGTAATGAGGGACACAAAGCGTTGCCTGGTGCAGAGAAGCAGGCAGTCGAGGTAGGCGCCAGAGTCTTGGCTGCAGAGACAACCAGGCGATCCAGGGGTCGATGCGCCTCCAGCGGCACCCAGACACGCTGGAGACTGCGGGGACTGGATGGGGGAGACTGGGAGCAGGAGCAGGGGGTGAGAGCGGGAGGGACGCAGCATGATTGGATGAGAACAGAACAATAAAAGACGCGGAGATAAGGTAGCGAGACCTTGTAAAAGCGAGTAAATGATCACTGCCGTCAAATAAGGATGAGCTTTAGCGAATGTAGAGTATAACTGAGAGTAAAATAAGGCGAAGCTCTGAAAATATTCAATGAAATTCCATGCAGCCAAAGAATAAATTAAATATTCGACAGGTTAGCAGCGTGAGCGATAAAGAAACCCCCAAAAAGGAGGGAGGGATGAACCGCACACAAGGGCTGGAAAGGGAGCTCCTGGTATCTAGGATACAGTGACGATGGAAGCGAGTGCCAGCAGAGAGAGAGAGCTCGACCGAGCGCGGGCGAGGGAGGAAAAACTGAGGGAAGTTTCGAGGGGCAGAAAAAAATGCATCCAGAGTCCGAGGTCTCTGCCAAGTTTTAGGACGTCCATGATTAACGCAATACACTAGCCAGAAGAAATAAAAGCCTGGGACGATAATTCCAAGCTACTGAATACCTTATTCAATAGGCAGCAAGTCGGGATCTGAGATGGAGTGAATGCATGAATCAAAACTTCAGCACCAAAGAAACAATCAAGTCAGCACATTCCTGAGATGAGTTACGGCTGCATTAATGCTGCAGCCAGCCAGGCGGTGCGATACTGGGAAAGTTCTTTTGTGCTGCGCTGCTCTCCTAAATGACACCGCATGACCACCGTGCTGATTAGTGTCGTATTAAGCCTTTGTTCGGACGAACATTCTACTGCTCAATCGTTAAGAGCCTAATTTTACCTTTAAACGGAGTAACTTATTATTTAAACGAACAAAACATGGCTGAAACGGTCTTTAATATTTCATTAAGTGGGATTTTTTACGCTCTCCTGTGATGTGAATATTCATGCTAGCTTCGACCGAAAAAGTAAAAATTCAAGTCAGAACTATATTGATTCTATCGTTCCAGCAGTGGAACGCCGGTCACTATTGAGTTAAATCGGAACGTAAACTTATCAAGGGGAGACTACCCTTTCAGTTCGAATTGAAGAGCAACATACACGATGAATATTTTGCCTTTACCGTTTGCATCATGATAAAAGAAGGTGGTCGACTTCTTCAAACAAATTGTTCGAGGACTTCGAACAGAGGCGCCCTCGGCAAATCAAAAGGCATTACTAAAGAAACGATCGTGTAATAAAACCATAAAAATTTGCTATCATTCTATCAATTCAAAGTAATGGATATCAACCTTACATAAGCACGCAGACTCAGGACACACTTGAAAAGTAATAGTTTTTCTATGAAAAATGTAAAAAAGAGGTCTATATATATCTACAAAAGCATCAACATGAAACATGCATAACATATGCTTGACAAGCAACAACAGGCCTCGCGCTTCACGAAACAAGCATCCAATCCAAATACGTACATGATACGGACACACAAGTGGAAGAAAGTTACAAAAGAGCGGACACACGAGGGCTATTCGGAGCCCCGGTTACGAGCCTGGTGCACAACTTGGGCGCTCACTAACAACGGCGCCCACCTGAAACTAAATTTTACGAGGCCTAAAAAGACGTCGGTTGCGATATACCGCACGGTAAAAAGACGAAGCAAACGATAAGTTCCTTCATTTACAGGCGCAGGAACAGAGCTTCTTTTGGGGTCACTGCACGGGCGGGAACTAACGACGCTGCTGAAGGTGACAGTGAAGTGCTAGTTATGACTTGCACTATACATGCTGGAATTTAAACCGCTTCTCGATGGTCATACTCAAGTCGGTAAGCATGAAGCGACGTAACAGCACTCAAGCATGGCGACTACCTTCGTCCATGAAATAAAATTAAAATGGAGGTCTAAGCTTTCGTGAACATGAAGTCCGGTCGGAAATGCTTCACTTTGGGCAAACTAGAACAGGACGAGTCGTAACTATCACTGCAAAGTGCAATCAAGAGAAATTTTACAGGTGTTCTAATTGAACTGAAGGGAAACAATCAAAAGGAGAGTAGTATCTACAGAACCAAGTTCTAAAAACCACATTCGTATGTTGTAATCGTACGGGTGGCTGTGATATTCCCTGAATCGTATCTAAATGAACGAAATAACGCAAATGCAGCACACAAATCCCTGTGACACAACTCGTCTCGAAAAGCGTAACCTACAATTTTACGAACACGCATCAATGAAATTACCCCAGAATTACATCGTACAGTCCGTGAAGGAAGAAAATGATAGCTTTTCATGGAATATTTTTCCATTGCATCAGAGGATACGAAATCGCTGTACTGTATCGATGATACCGAGTTAATCTGCGAAAAAAATATATACTGAATAAATAAAAAAATATTTTTCAACAAATGAAAAGCGAACCTCCACTATGAAACTCGATGCTTCATCGAAGATATGCGGACAATCCGGTCAGTTTTCGTATATGCATGAGCATAAAAACCCTAGAGCGAATACTTGACACGTTTACTTATCACCAGTAATTAACATGGGACACAGCATTACAATCAAGTGAGAAATGACAGAACAAACTAGAACATGACATACACCACTTGTGGGCTCGAATAAACCACTACAGGCTTCTACGACAACCTACACTGAAAGGTGAGAATTTCTAGTTACGGTACATTGATGTATAAAAAACTTTAGGTTACGCATAACGTAATGAGTAACGATAATTTAATTAGTAGCTTAAAATACTGAACTGTAGGTAAATACATTATACAAATATCACTAAAACGTTCGCTCGACCCGAGCACTCGGAGCGCACGATAGCAATAACAACGAAGAAGTTTGACAAGAGAGAACACACTCCCACTCATCAAAATGCCGATCAAATCTTACCCAAGCATTTATTGCCACCTGTGAGTGGCCGTCCAGCAACCCAAGAACATGCATTTCTTATACGAGAAATTCGTCAGTTTTCTCGCGAACATGCCCTAGTAATTCAATGTATTCATAATAAAAAGATACAAGAAATCCCACTTTATAATAATAGCCCAGTATTGCTTGCTTGGTCGGTTTGTTGGTCCTTCCGTCTGTCCGTCTCTCGGTGACGCTCTTAATGATTTAGGAGACAATTCCCGGACCCATATTCCTAAACTTATAGCGAGACTGTCGGTAAGGCACTCTGTATCATTGATACTGAAAATAACATTTTTCCATGTCAAGGTCACCGTAAATAAGAGGGGATCTTTAGAATTTAACATCATTTGTCCCGCCACTTACGGCGGGTCGCGTCCACTAGTAAACAAAATTAAAGTGTGAACTCACTTCAAGGCTTCAGGGACACCTACATGAAGTATTGAGTAGTCAAACCTGTATAAACGTTTCGAGATAGCAGGTACAAACGCTATCATAACAATAGGAAACCAAGAAGCACTGTAAACTAAAACGAAATTTTACGTTTTCTGAAACAACAAAAAATAAATAAAAAATATTTATGCGTTTGAAGCTATAAAAAAAAAGAGCCCATAAATAACTCTCGTGCCATGAACTGACTGCTCTTTGTATCTCATCCCGCGACTTCGACCTGGTTACATAAAATCCATAACTCAAAGTCCGAGCGAGCCGCTCGCTGAATTTCTTCTTCGTTAAAGAGAATTGGAGTCAACCTAAGAGCGGAATATTGCGAGTGCAGCGAGGCACCGAGAGCGTCCCTCGCGCACTCTTTTCCTCAGCAATAAAGGACTGAGAGGGTCAGTCATAAGCTAATATTGACCTGGCACACTGCGATGACGGACGGCGTCAAGTACTGCAGATAAGGCAGTCGTCTCAGGACCGGTCTGACAGCGACGGTCTACTCGCGATGACCTCTTTCTCGAGATGCTAAAGATGAAATGTCATGTACTTGTTGCTGGAATTAAGTAAAAATCTACCTGTCGTTACATACTGTTACAAGTCTCAATAATGACCACAGTGAATACAACCTGTCCTTTGTTTTTGTGTGTAATCATTCACTCAACGCGTATGCTATTGCAATTTAGTAGTGAAGGACCCAACGACCCAACCCACATGGAGGAACGAAATATAATGGAGACAGAAATATATCTTTGACGCAAAAAATTAACGCTTCCACATAAGGTTATACGCTTTTCACATGTGCATAGAACTAAATTAAGAGAGCGCAAACCCTATTTCTTTACACTTGAAATTTCCGTACGTTTCACATTTTCACACGACGGTCTCCAACACTCAAACCAAAGTTAGCACCTCGGATAGTGGTGCTAACTTTGGCTAACTAGACCGTGTTTTGATCAGTACTGCATCTCTTTTCTAGCTACCCAAACGTTAAGGAACAGAACTTCAACTTTTTTAGTATGACAAGGACCTCTCCGTCCCGACCAACACATTTGGGGCTCGTACCCATCAAATGTCGCGGGTGGGTTTACTTCTCGACGTGTATGAAGAGTATTTCGCGGTATTTCACAAATGTTAACGTAGTGCATTTTGAAGATGAGTGAAATCAGATTAAAAAGTTCGAGAACAAGGAGGTACAGCACAAACCCTATACACTTCAAAACAAATACAAGGCAAAGGAAATGAACTAGAAATCGATAAGTTTTGTTAAGATACAAACAGAACTTTACTTTGAACCATCATACATTTGACACAAAATAACGTACAAACCACAACTTCAACTGAACGTTTATCCACACCAATGCAAAAAAAAATTATTTTCCCTACCAAGAAATGATAAAAAATTTCACTTGAAATAGACCCCCACCAAATTCGTCTTTACACCCGACCCACAGAACAATCGCACCGAAAACGTTCGCGAGGCGTAAAGGCGTGTACAAATCATTCTAGAATACTGGTTTTCCACCAAAAAGTAGCCCCTGATAGCTTAAATACTGAAAAGTTTTAGCTTGGGTCAGTCTTATCTACCAAACTTTTCTTTTATGGTTGAGAACGTAGGTCGGACGACGGCTGCTGAGGGTGCCTGTGGCGGCACAAGCTGCGTAGTCGAGGCGCGGTCACTCGGATGACTCAGAGCTGTGAGAGAGACGCACGTAGATCGAGTAATATGATAATTCTCGGCATAGCGAGCGACCTGCCGACACGGGCGCGTGTACAGACAGTGCAAGTGCACCTGGAGGTCATAACGTTGCAATTCGGGTCGGAGAAGGCCGGTGAATATTCTCCAAGCATCTTTCTCAAGGATTTTATGAAGTCAGACAATAATGAACCTGCAGGAGAAACAGAAGCAGCTTTGATTCGTTTAACCAGAGCAAATGGAAATGAATTTAATAGTCCAAGCACCCATGGAGCTTCCTAAGCTGACCCGGTCAACTGAGCGGCAGTACAGCACGCACTAACCTTGCACTTTTAAACTTTCGCACAAGTTTGGTCTTGGGTGCCGGCCGCAGCATGATCCACTGCTATGCTTCTAAGAGTGAGTGGTCTTCCGAGAAAACTCATGAAAAGGCCCTATTCAGTTCACATGTGATGGAATGGTCTTAAATATGGCGACACATAAAAAATGACACCATGAGACATCACCAGGAAATTTTGTTTTTGATTTCATACGACGTAATTTGATCGACTGTCCTTATTCCCACGATTTCCGAATGATTTGTTTCAAAACATTCAAATATCAGAGCAATGACCGTACTCTGAGAATCGCACTGAAGGATGTGATCGTCGCTATGTCACTTCTATTCTTATATGTATTAATACAAGCATTACTCATACTTATCAATCAACGAAGTTCTGTTTCTGATCATGTAATCTTATACAGAACGGTGTTTGAAGAAGTAAAACTGGAAGAAATTCAAATAGAGAAGCAAAAGCCCCGACAGACGAAAAATTCAAGTAATTTAGTTCCTATCTCGAATTTAAAACACATTTTCACCAAGCATAAATGCACAACCAGAATAGAAATACAACAGCCCCAGATGAAGCTATCTCCACGCGGCCTTTAGATGTCAACCCTAATTAGAGCCTAAACAAATTAGTCGCCCCAAATTACAGGGCTAGATGAGCCACGCACAACTCGGCTCTAAATTAGAAGTAAAATTATCACAAAACCATCGCTCGAATGGACTCGGGCAAAAACTACTATGACGGGGCGGACGGTCGAGGGTTCGTCATGTACCCCAAATTCGAGACAATTACAACAAATTTTTACTTCGATCAACGGCAATGGGTGAAACTTTTGCCCAATTAGGCGTAACCTGACACTTCGGAACTGCATGAAAAGAGACCGTCAGTGAGTCACGCCCGGCGATGTAAGGTACACCAAAATGGAAGCACGTCCCCCATCGCCCCATAACGGAGTGTCCAAATGGCCCACATATTTCCGGTGCTTCGCTCAACGGAGGCCCGTCCCGCACAGTGTCAGCTGTCAGTTGTGCCACAGTTTGGTCGCAGCAGCGGCAACGGTTTGCCTCCAACGGATGTACTGATTTATGACGGAAAATGACCCCAGCCACAACGCCAGGAAAGCGCAGAAGGAAGTTGTTATTGGGCGGCCGACGAGTGATACGGCGTCACTCGGAAGCGAGCTAGAACGAGCTAACGATGGAGCCTATGAGACTCCTAATGCGTATTTATTTGTATCAATAAGGTCCGAAGTCGGCACAAAAAACCACACAAGTACTGGCGTATTTCATCAAAATGTAGCAAAAAATGATTTGGTACTAACCAACATACAGCAGTGAAATTTATTTTTGTTTTTAATGAAGGTTGAAGTGCTCGTTTACAAAGCGAGATAAGCTGAAGATTGACCGCAGTGCTCTTACGTACTTAACTAAGGCGTATTATATGCCTCAGCTGAAACTGCTATACTTTGGATGAGACTGCGATGTTGAACTGTGAGGGACTTCATGCACTGATGAGTGACAATATAACCGAGTAACAGGCAAGTCCAGCAATGAAATAATTGAATAAATTCTTTAACATTTTTACACTTTGGCAAAGTACATCGCGCTAATCGACAGAATTTAGTCCTCCAGGAGATTGAGTACAAGGACTTCCTGGCCACGACTGAGAACATACCTAGCGCATACTTCAACACAGCCTTTCCCTGTTACTGAGAGAATGAAGCTTAAACGGGAGGAGCTAGAAACGATTAAATATTTCATCATTTCTGATAAAGCAACACAAAGTCGCCTATGATTCAGTCCTACTCATGTTCGGAGTTCTAACCCGTTCTGGTTTGCATACTAAAAAGGGTTATTTCGTATACAATCCAATTTAGACAAAATCATCTTAAAAATTTTAGTCACTCAAAAATATTTGTCATTTCTGGTCATACATTAGCGTTTAATTGTTCAAAAGACTTCAATGGAGTACATTTTTGCATACTAAGTAAATTACGCTGTCAACTGCTACCCATATAATAATACACAGACATCATACGCTAACTTCATTTCAAATACGCAGGCCAGTGACTACGAAATAAGATATTACGAAACCTCGGATATTCGTACGACATATTTACCAAACCGTACAGAGCGACCTAAGAAATAGATTCCGAGTACTGTCGCCATACTGTACTGAATACATTCAGTAGTCTACCTCACGCACTAAAAATTTCGGCCTCAAGGCATACCCAAAACGGAAAAAGTTCCCCTGAGCGGCTATAAAAACGCCAAGGGAGACCGGGCCTTGCATCCATCATCTGAAAGCCTTCGAAGATCTGTCCGAGTTCTTCCAGTTTGAGGCGACACAAGACCGACGGTCTCCGGTGCGCACTGCGGAAGGCAACGAGAAAGCAGTTCGATTCCCAGGCTATGAAGAGGCAGACCGCTAGTGATACGACGCCACAACCGTCACCTCAGACGATAACCTGCACGCAACCATGACGCATGCGTGCCACCCGCTCCCTCGAGCAGGTGTTGCCGTGTTTCCCGTCAATTCCAGGACATGCGCTTGGACCCAGCTGCACCAAGGCGAAAAGATACTCCGCTCTTTAGGATTCGATTAGAGAAGGGTATTATCCCAGTAGCCACTCAGATATATTTTTTCATGAAGAGCCAGTAATAGGCAAAATTGAAGAATTAAATGAACAAACAGTCTAACATTTGGTTAATACTATACTAATGTACAATGCGCATCACACTTCACTAATAAGCCGAAACAAAAAAAAATCTGAGTGTGATAAAGCTAAAGCTACCATGCATGGCTAAACCTTTAGTCTTGGGCCACAGGTGTACCTGATTCAACGAGGGCTATGGATATCTCAAAAGAACGCTAACCCCTGAAGGAACGGTATCGGAAAAGACTCCCTCGAGATAAACTCAGGATACCTGAGCCAGAAAGCGTCAGGTTTCGGACGTCCGCAGACATGCAGACCGCTACAACGCATCCACAGGCGGAAAGGCAAAATCTCAGGAAGACGCAAGAAAAAACATCATCGGGTCACAAATTTGAAGCACAAATAAGTCATCTCTGCACTTTACGTAGCAGAAAAGACGAAATGATCGGGAAGACGTGATGAAACGTACAGCTTGACTTGTTTAGCATAAAATATGAAACTACAAAAACATCAATCGTAAGTTGTCGAGAAGTACAAAAGTGAACAGTTATCGGCTTTACTATCCCTTTGAAATGAGCTCAGAAATTTCGCACAACTGCCATGGAAAAGCCTTAACCCTCCAATGGCAACCCTAAATCTAAGGTTACGCGAAAGACACTCTTGGTCAAGTCTATAGAAAAAAAACTGAAAACGCAAACTGCGGGGTATGAGGTACCCGAGGCTACCATTCCAAGGTTAACCTGCAAGTACGAAGATAACCGCTCACGAATTTCATAGCGAGCATTAAGCAATGAAAACGGGAAAATTTGTCATTGAGAAATTTAACTATTAATTTTAAAATTATACCGATGGTCCAATTAAAATAAACGTGTCAAACCCAGTGTAGTCCAAAGCAGGAACACTTCGAGCTCATGTCTACTGAACCACCGTAATAACTGGGAAATAACGCAATATCACTTGGGCATTTCGAAGCACGTACGGTATAACAGGTAAATGTTCTAAAAAAATTCACCTCCGAAAATTAATAAAACTTCATCCTTTTGTAAAATGATCCAGAAAGGGAAACCAATCTGAACAAACACACAGTGCTTTTAATCAGGATTGATACAGCTTTCGGCTTAAAGATTCCAAACAAATGCAATTATAAGATCAAATATTTCCAGTAGAAGGCAAGCTAAAGCTTACCTCTGTCATTGGGAACATCGAGCCAATTTTCCCCTGTCAAGCACAACTCTGACCAAATGATTTACAATCCATTTGGAGAGGAAGCCAACAAGAGCTGAGCCGAGCTGAAGTACCACTACGCTGGCCGGCCTTCCTAAAATAGCTCGCGAAGGAAACTTTCTACGATAATAAAGATCGTGTCCCGCGCCGAAGCCAAAATGCAGATCCGTCAAACCAAATTTGGCGCACAATGATCGACCGAGGATCTTTTTTGCTGCGCTCGTCAAACGTGCTTCGCCATGAATTTTCGTGGGGAAATTATAGAAAATGCTCACTAGAAATTCAAAAAAGATGTTTTCTCAAATCATGTAAACCGAATTCTGTTCCAAGACTCGTAAAAACAATTTCAAAGCGCTGTAAATTGCCACAGCCAGGGCAATGAAGGGATATTTAACTAGCAAGTTTTAAATTAAATATTATCCGAAAAACATGCTCTGCCGGAAGAAAATTTGCTCAATACAAATTTTAGCGAAAAAGATTAATAGAATATATTCGAAATTATTCTAAAATAATGGGATTGATGTAATTTCAAATAAATTTTTCAATTAAATAATATTGAAACTTCCGTAAACAATGATTCACATATGAGCTACTACTGTATTTTCAATAGTATTGCGTCGCTCGAATGAGAGTGACATACTCCCTTTCTTTTGAGGGCTACGCGGTCCTTCCAGCTAAAAATGAAATTGGACCTAGTAACGAATGTGCTGAAAAAATATTTAACGGGGAAAGCCATGAAAAAAGTAATATTTTAAAATTTCTCACCGCATGAAATGAAAAATAATATCTACAATTAACCCTATAAAGACCACCGTCAGGAATAATAGACATTAGAAATAGTTCAGTTTAGTTTTAATTCTCATTGTTTCGTTCAATACTAGGGTGAATGCGCACACAAGTGCACAATATATGAACGACTGCTCTCGGAATGCTTCGTTCATTTAGAAAATGAGTTAATCCTTTTAGGGTCAAGACCATCCACCACGACTATATATAGAGCAGCCCATAAAAAGCTCACTTAACTTAACCACCACATCTACTACACCACTTATAACTGTAAGATGATACGTTTTGTTTTTTATTCCGCAAATATGCAATCCACGTACTCAATAAATACAAATCCATACGATGGTACTCATGCAAGTAGATACGGTGATTAAGTTCGGTTAACTTTTTCACTGAGTCCCCCTTAATGAAATAACCTTTTTCCACCAAGAGTAAATATAATCGCACGGAGTGAGATCAGCAGATCAACTTGAGAATCGAGCAGCTCTCAAGGGCGTTCCAGCGTGGCCAGCGAGAGAAGGAGGCTGGAGAGAACTCGGGCGTTTTTGTGCCGGCGCTTCCAGCACGTGCGCTGCTCACTCGACAATGGACGCCAAGAAAAAATCGCGTTTAACACGCGGAACTTCAAAGAAACATTCAACAATTCCCTTTCGAATTAATTCTTCATGCTGCGGTCGCGCGTGCTGCATTTACGCGTGTAGCATGACAGAGAAAGAAACGTAAAATTTCGCCATTTTCATCTAAAATCCTTTCATGAACGCCGCTGCAAACAATCCTACGCTAACAAAATAAGGGGGCAATCTTGTGGCACATGATTACTTGCAGTCATATACTAGCTACCATATTCAACGCACTCATTCATACCATGAAAGTTAGTTTCATTGTTTCATATCACCATATTTGTTTCATCAAAAGCATTTCAGTTGTAATATTTCTTACCATAATACTTTATTAGGTAAAAGAATTTATGATACACAAATGATCCTCTACATCCGAAGTACTGATTTTAAGCACCATTTGTTTCTAAATTTTCACCTTCAAGTATTGCAAATACGTGCTCTCGACGCATGGGCGCATATTTCCAACATATAAAACCTAACACTTTGAATACGTACCAAATGGTGCTCAAAATGAGAGCTTCATACCTAGAGGGTCGCCTGGATGCATTATAAATGAAGACGCACACGTGCGTCAAAACTACAACTAATGAGTGTAATGTTGGTAATTAAACATATCTAAATACCATTGAAGCTAAATGAAGCAAAATACCACTTGACGAACATGCGCTTCCAGTAGCGACGAACGTGTTAAAAAAGCATATACCAGTAGATGGACGTCTAAAATAACCACAGTTCCCATAAGAAAGAGAACGTTTTCCCAAATATAAGAGAAAAACTTCCTACCACTCCGTAGTTATCGCAGGCAAATTCCAAGTAGAAAACTTTGTTTCCTGTACGCATTCTAATACCGTAACCAACGAGCTAAATTTTTGAACTGGCAACTTTCCTCACATTTGGGATTCCGAGAGTTTATTGGTTTTCTGCGCTTGGAGTCCTCTTCTGAACTTTAACCTGGTTTGGCAAGTTCACAACATAGCAAGGGCTAAAATAGCAGCATTAAATCTCTAACTATGAATCAGCAACGGTTCGGTCAAGTGGGTGTGCATCAACTAATACGAATTATATTTTTAATACTTTGGATAGTTTTACCCTTGAAACTCGATAGTATAGCTGTCAGTATCGGTATAGAGCACCAAAATCCAAATTTGTGATTTTAAAATCGATGTTGTCAAACGTCATTTTAACGTTGGCGTCTACAACGACAGTACATCAATATATTTAAAAACGTTAACTGAAAATCACTGCAATATCTACTGATTAGTTTGGATCGCAGTAACTCAACAAAAGGTTTACAAATGCGGAACCCTGAACTTCTTAACTGCTCAAGTTTATTCACAAATTAAAAGTTCAGATACTAAACGCAAAAACCACGTACACAAATGTGAATGAAGCGGCGCCAAAAAAATTCCTCTTTCTTATCGTCGTATATTCAGACGTTCTGAGTTCAGGCACGTAACTCCCAATAAATAATGGACTTATTACCTCCCTGTTTGAACGTCAGACCATTGAAATGTCATTCACATCAAAAGCGAAACTCGTCAGTATTTGAGCGTACAAAACTCTGTACGTTCCAGACAAAATTACGAGTATCACTCGATAAGTTAATATTGACGTGCTGTCTCGGAATCAACTTTTCACTCAATTTAATAAGAGACCTTCAAACGATTTGACTACTCGTTCAGCCCTAAAGAACTGACATCTATGCATAAATTTGGGCACAGCTCATAAAATACTGCACACCTCGAGAGAGAAAAACCGGCAGAGAGTCAACGAACTCGACCTGCCTTTACATTCGCGGGTTGTGGGCACATCCCAACTAGCAACTTTTGGAGGCCACGACATCGCGACACAAGTCCATTCAAACTTTACATTGAGGTTTTTAAGCTGGAGGTCTCAGCTCGCCCACATATTTCCTTACCACAGTTTTGACGACTCGAAAACGGATTATTAAATTTTGACACGTGTCCTAGCTCCTGACGCCTTTGGAGCGACAAGTGGTAGTATGGGCCGCAGCGCTTCGGTGATACGGACTACGTGGCGCCGAAAGAGAAAGGACCATTTACTACGGACGGTAGAGAACAGGGAATCTATGCACAAGGTGTTTCTACACCAGGTCCTCCGTGCATAGAAACACCAAGTTAAGAATGAAGAGGAAGACAAAACTAAGAGATAGGGAAGGAGATATGAAAATTGAACGAAGTATAGTGCACATTTCAAATTGACAAAAAGTATAATAACGGAAGGCCGATCATTGGCTGAGGTAAGCTAACAGTGCCCTCCTACAGGACGCCAGTCCCAATATGATACGAAAGACAAACCTAACCAACCCATAAGTATAATGAGCAGTTTCTGTTGTGTCGCAAATGTGAGGATTTAGGAAACAAGACTTGACTGCCACAAACAAAAATCGTACAATGTTACTTCGCGTACCGACTCACCGCTGCTGCAACCGCAGTATTGCCCCCAAGTATGCAAATGTGAACGAATCACGCCACACAGAAAAGCATTCCTAGGGCGTTAATTCCAATCATGAAAATACATTAAATGTACCTCCCATCTTCACTCACAATATCAAATGTACCTCCCATCTTCACTCAAAATAACATCAAATGTACCTCCCATCTTCACTCAAAATAACATCAAATGTATCTCCCATCTTCACTCAAAATATCAAATGTATCACACATCTCGACTCAAATGACAAAATGTATCACGCATTTGGATTGACAGTGAAGCCCAAATACTGCAACACAAGAATGAAAAGCGCGTTATTCTTCCACCTATCATTGTCACCTTCCTGAGAAGAACAAATTAGCCTACAATAGAAAACTAGTTCAATTGTCTGTCAGTTCCAACGTTTCCAACACGCGACGTGACTTTACCTGGACTGAACGGGGAGTTTTTTCTAACAAATGGCCTTAGAAACAGCAAAAGAAAGTTTTCCTAGAATTATCACGACAGAGATTCTTAAACCAAAGTATAGCTATTCACAACTTCAGTTCTCCTTCCACAATCAGAAATTTGAAAGCGCTCTGGCAACGTGAACTGAAACTAATATCGTTTTTCTCTCCATAGACCCGCAAGTAACTGATGTTGGGAATGAATACTGGACCCGCAAGTAACTGATGTTGGGAATGAATATTGGACCCGCAAGTAACTGATGTTGGGAATGAATATTGGACCCGCAAGCGAGATGTTGGGAATGAATATTGATAAGCGCGCTGCAGTGTGACCTACATAGCTCCTGAGTGGCCTAACGCCGACGTTGAGCGTTGCTCTTCAGATCGACTTGAGAATTTTCAAATAAGACTTGAGAGCTTATTGGAGAAAGAAAAAGAAACAAATCAAAAAATGAGGGCCAACAATTTGACATGATACTAAAACTCGTGACTTTGTACGAGACACACATGCTTTGAATAAAACAGTTCGTTATTTGCGTCACATGGTGGAAGCTTGCTAATACGCTACAAAGATTGTTTCAAGCCTAATTGCTTAGCGTCTATTAAGAATCATCAAGGAAATAATTTCCTTCATGATAATGGTTGACCTCAATTATTTTCGCTGGTAACATTAAAGAAAGAAAAAGTAGACTAGGGTTGTAAAGCAAAAGAAACCAATTTCGATCAAGACACGTTTTAGTGTCTCGATAACAGCTGTGATCGACCCACTCGCATGGCACCATGTTGTGTGCCTCCTCGGTTGATGAATATTTCGTTGAA
>VOMN01069854.1:0-19291 GCA_014899125.1 Orchestia grillus | reverse complement strand
GGTTGTTGCCCCTTCATTGAACTAAGCAGATAACGGGTTTATCTCACCTGCGGGAGACAAACGGTAACAACACCCAATTTTGGACCTCGAATTTCAAAGGGTCAAATGTGAATATAAGACAAAAATTAAAATGGAAAATTTATATTAGTCATACAAATCCAATTCTTTTTAAAAACACAAATATTTGTTTTCTAGCTTCAGGGTACATATTGCACAAAAATGCCCTGGCAATGAATGTGTTAAATAAACCTACAAATGTCTAAGAATATAAAGTAACATTTCAATATATTTTGAATCAAGATAAAAAAGACATACAAAAAATTTACTCTCATTCATGAAAAGCAAAACTTAATGGAAACTAGGAACTGACTCGAATCAGTAAAACCAATTTCTACAAGTAGTGATGACTATAAAGTTTCGGTTATTTAGACTACCAACCAAAAGTTCTCCATGCAAAGTTTGAGACCAATAACAGGTCATAGATAAATGTTGCCATCAATTACAGAGAAATACAGAGTATTTCTATTGAATAATTTAAGACCACAGTAATCATTCGTGTTATCATTAAAAAACAGTTTAAGCTTGTGAATATGCAAAGCTTGTATTATTTGAATAGGATTGTCAATGTATATAGTTGTATTTTATTAATAAAACAGCACTGATGATAGAAAGCTAACCTAACAAAATACTCTACCTAATATGCAAAATGGATGAAATGTTGAATAGATGCCCGGTAGCTAAAGCAACTAGAAATTTCAACTCCACTAGAATCCATGCCAGATGCACAAACTCTAAAATATTTTAAAAACAATGAGAATGGACCTTAGGCAAATCATTAGATTAGAATATTTGTTAGTATAAAGCTCATATCTACATGG
The DNA here is from genome assembly GCA_014899125.1 of Orchestia grillus. NCBI lineage: Eukaryota > Metazoa > Arthropoda > Malacostraca > Amphipoda > Talitridae > Orchestia > Orchestia grillus. The sequence continues at coordinate 18,413 of VOMN01069854.1, read as the reverse complement.
AATGGGATCCAAAGAGAGCAAAAAGAATATACTTTTAGCAGACTGTTGAGAAAGGGGAATCTATGCCCCAAGCGTGTTTCCACACAAGATTCCATACACACACAAGCTGCAAGTTGAGGAAGAGAATGATAAGGAAGAGGTAGCAAAAAAAGGTGTGAAAACCGAAGCAAGTAAAGTAGGCACAAAAGATTAAAATCTCAAAGGCCTATCTACACGCGGGCACCCCAGTCCTCATAACATACAATAGACAAATCTTACTAACTTGGCTCTATTGCTTATTTTATGATCGCTTAGGGACCTTAGAATGCATCACACCATATTTCCTCAACAGCAGCTGGAAAAACATGTATTCAGTACCCACAAAATAATACACCCCTACAAAGGAGGATATTATAGCTTATTTCATATAGCATATAGGGCAAAGCATCAATTATGCAATGTAAATGTTACAGGTCACTTCAAATTAAACTGTTCATTATGGTTTAATGCATGATCTGTTATGAAATATTTTCAGAATACAGAACAGTATCAAAGTGACCTACAATGCAAGAAAGGTTCCTACTAAAAGTAACATTCTTTCAATTTTCAAAATAATTTATGCAGTACATACAAAGCTACATTAATTAATATGTTATGCTTTATTTTTCGATGTTTCACACTTTATTGTAGGTGTGAAAATATGCCCCAAAAACAATGTTTGATATCTGACGAAAAGGAGTACATTGTCTAAAGCCTAGCAAATGGTCTCTCTGAAGTGAATATACCCAAAAAAATGAGACACAAGAACATTAAGGTTGTAGGTAAAGAATCCCATCGCTAAGGACACGTGAGACAAAGATACAAAAAAGAACAAACTTAAAGGGCATGTGGAAATTAGTAGGCAAGTATTCTATGGCGCCTAGGTTAAGAGCCATCCAGGAGTAACCAGTGCTGCAATATTTGATGGTGCCAGGCTTGGACCTGTATCCAGGATCACATTGTCCAAGGTTCTCCAAGAGGTCGCCAAAAATGTGAATTCCATCATCAGACCCGTCTTAAACATATACCACAAGGAAAAGTGCATTATCTGGGCTGAAAAATACTTCAAAAGAAACTTTTGCAATGTTATTTTTATAGAGGCCCGAGCTACATTGGATGGTCCTGATGGATGGCCAAACACATGTATAGTTCATGGAGCTTTTCATACCCGTCATTTTCGTCATCAACAAGATGGTGGTGAAGTAATTTTTTTGGAGGGTTATTGGTAACAAACTGGTAGGACTATTTCGAGCGCCAGAAGGTGTTGAGATCACCAGCAAAACGTACACCTAGTTTCTGGATGATCACTTGTCACCTTAGTCAGATGATTTGTCACTTTGATGCAAACGACGGCTGATATTTATACATGACAATTTAGGATCACATTGAGCCAAGGCTACCATTTCATTTCTCAATATCCTGATCATCAGAAGGAGAACATCTCATGACCTAGCCTTTCGCTTCACCGACCAGAACCCCATGGAACACCTATTGCCTGATTTGAAACAAAAGATTTATGAGGGAGGTGCGCAGTGTACACCAAATGAAACCATGTGGAAGAAGATAAAAATGTCCTTTGGTTCATAGTAGCTGCTCAGATTAACCAATTAACAGATTCCATGGACAAAAGACTATTTGACATGATATCCAAGCATGGAAATAATGAGACAAATACTGTAGTCATTGCTGCGTGAGTACACTTTATTATCAAGCATTTTGCTAATATTGTTTCCTTGAATGCATTCTCAAGTACATAACATGTAACAAGGAATAAATAGTGCTCTCTTGGCTTACAGATGATATTTACAGCACTTGCAATAAAGTATGACACATCATAAAATTAGGCAAACACCAATTTGTACAACTTTGTATATGTATAGTGCTTTAATTACCTTGAAAATGAATAGCAATACTACCCTCAGTGGGCACTTCTTTGGCATTGAAGCTCAATTTTATGTTGCATCATATACTGAAAACAGTTTGGAAAATCAAAACTTGCAATGAAGCCTGACAAGCAGTTAATGAATAAAGCATAACCTGTACTGAGTTACAGAACAGTTTCTTTTTGAACCGAATTCAAGTTTTACTTACTGAGGCAACTGAAGAGCAATTCAGGACATCACTCCCATACCTTTAAAAGAATAACACTCTTTAGCATCATCAGCCCATGGTGAAATGAACATTGGCATCTAAGTAAAAATTATGGGTTCATCCATGAGTGAGAATGGTGGAAAAAGATTCTTCTATTCAGGGCTTCACCACCAAGATGCTCTCTCAAAGAGCAGTTTGAATAACAGCAAGAATCATCTCAATAATAGGAGAACTGAAAAAACAATAGAAAGTTAGAGTACATATGAAACTAATATAGGAGCTTGGTTGCATAAGCCAAAGTCTACTCTCGAGTGGAAAAAGAAGAAATTAGGCCACTGTGATACAAAATTATAATAACCTTTTTGCTACTAGTCTGGGTGATTCACAGTGAAAAGGTTAAGCTATATTAAAGAACGGCTGAAGTTCAAGATACATTGACACAATGAAGCATCAATTAATTACTCTCCTGACCAAAACAAAGGATTGATTCTTATTTCCAGACCCCCTTTTGTTTTGTATGAGAACCAGTCGTTTGGGTGTTTTCCATACATCATCTGTTCAAACTAGTCTTCGTTGAGTTTCATGTTGTTTGACTGTGCCCATTGGTAGATTTTGTCAAGGTCTTCTTGCAATTCAACGCAGTTTTCGATACTTCTCACTTCCTTGAACAGTCTCGTGTCATTGGCAAAAGAGGAAACATCATTGATGTCTGAGATTAGCACAAGGAACAGTAGTGGCCCCAGCACTGATCTCAGCATTGTATGGACATAGGAGAACAAAGAATCTAAGCACAAGGTGTGTTCCTACACAAGATCCCCTGTGCATAGAAACAGCAAGTTATGAAGGAAGAGGNAATAAGAAATAGCAAAGAAGGAATGAAAACGGAAAGAAGCAAAGTAGGTACAAAAAGTAGAAGTCCCGAAGGTCGATCTAAAGCTGAAGCAGCCTAACAGTGCTCCCCTGGGGACGCTAGTACCCATAGCATAGGATAAATAAACCTAATTGACCTAACCCTAATGCCTATGGCCTATCCTATGCCCCCAGAGGGGTACATTTGTCAAGAAAAGAAAGAGACACTATATCAAAACTGGCTATTACATAGTTGTCATTTTAGAATTTACAAATTACAATTGTTAAAGAATTTGTAAATTTTAAAATGACAACTATGTAATTCTAGTTTTGATAGTGTCTCTGTTCACTAAGATTCCTGTAAATGAAATTATTCAAATTATTTTGGCCAAATTATCCTCCAGTGAAGATAGTAGTTCCCATAACTTTAAAAGCCATTTTTCAACCAAATACTTGAACTCAGTTCAAAGGATAACTTGTTTTTATTCAACCATGACTTGTACGCAAAAGGAGAGTCCCATGGGAAGGGTTCTTATCACCAACTCTGGCTAAGGTCTTCCTATCCCACTACAAGCAACAGTGGATGGATGAATGTCTTCACTTGTTCAAGCCAGTTTTATATAGACAACATGTCAACATTTTTTTGCTTTTTAGAATTTTAGACCATGTAAATCAGTTTTTAGACTACCCGAAGAGTAAACAAATAGCAGTAAAATTTGCCAAAGAAATAGAATCTAACAATACACTCACTTTTATACATATAACAGCCAAGAAAACTGACAATCTCTCTTCGACTAGCATTAACCCTAAGTGAACATATACCGGTTTAGGTTTTATATTTGGCAGCATGTGCAATTTTAGATATAAACATAATCTTGCATCAGATCTTGGTCACCAGGCTGGCTTATAAAATATGCTCTGACTGTTGTTCTTCTGTCAATGAACAAGAATGTCTTCAATGTTAATTTTCAAAAAATTGCTATCTGCTATCATTCATTTTGGCAAAAAATTGAATATCTTAGGAAGCAAAACTTAGTAAATTTAACGGTTTCTATCAGGGTGTTGCATCTGGCGAAGCCCTATAAATTTCATGAACAAAATAAAACATTAGGTACGAGTTCCAAAACATTTCCATGTATTATCCACAAATAAATTTATGTATCGTTTTTGTAATAATTTTGGTGTTGGAAATTTCTTTAGAGATGTGAATAAGATGTAGACTTGTTGAGCAGCTGTGAGGTATATGAATATAAGTGTAGTCAGTGTCCTGCTACTTACTATGGTGAAACAGTCATTTGACAACACGCATAGCTGAGCACAAGCGGGAGTCTTCTTTACCGGTAGAGCAATGATGAACCCACTTCATAGTAATGTACTGAATCATTCCACTGAGCTAGACCATCCTATTGTCAATAATTTTAAGATAATTTTCAGCTGTGATAAATCTAGTTTAAGCCCACTTAAGATCTTAAACCCACTTAAAATGATGCTGAAAGATCTGTACCACTTAGTATTTTAGCTCAGATGCATTTCTTTCGTCCTATTCTAGTATTTTGCCTCCACTGATGATTCCTCAAACTGTGTGTTTACTTTTACAGTAACTGATGATGAGTGTTGTCATCTGAAAGCTCTCTCTATTTTTAAAGTATATCAACTCTTTACAAAAAATATTTCTACCTATCTTAGGTTCGAAATCATGGATGATTGAGCTTAAGAAGTTAGTTTTGATAAAAAATAAGCGTCTTTCACTCAGAACAAACAGCATGCTTTCATATGGGGCCATTCTTATCTACCCAAGGGTCAAAAATAATGGAAACATGACTGAGCTATAAAAACAATAATCACTAAGTGAAAAGAAAAAATTAATTCCAATCGTTGGTTTAATTAGAAGCAGACAAGAACCTTTACTGTTCCTAATTACAAAGGGATATTCAGAAGTGCTAAGCAAAATGAAACAGGTGGAAATGTAGCCATGAGTAGATCTTGGACTCAGAATTCACTGAAATTATTCTAGAATTTCTCTAGAATAATTATAGCTACTAAGGGGTTTGCAGCTAGCAGTTACAAACTAATCACTTGCCAATAAATTGGAAGTAGCGTGCTCCCTTTGTCAGAGAACACAACTCAAGTTCGATGTAATAAAAAAGTCTAATGCCAGCAGACATAAGAAGGTTCACAACAAAAAATGGTCAAGTTAGAAGCAGTTGAAAGTTAATGAAGAATTGAATCCAACATACATCACTGCAACAGTGTAGTGTAGGCTTACAAAAATAATGTAATGATTCTCAGAACTTTGCATAACAACCGGGTGCATAATAACAATACAACCTCTCAAAAATATTTCAATATCTTAGGTCACCAGCAAAAATTGGTACAGAGATTTTGCTTTTCCACTGAATGCGGGATAGCTACTGTAAAATGACAGAGCTTTTCGCCACGGTGCTTCTATAGTACATGCATTGCTCAGGTAACATGAGAGATCATTCTCTTATAGGGAATGACTATCACAGTCATTCGATTGAAATTTAGCCAAAATTTTAAGGAACCGTAACAAAAGAAAGTGGAGAGAAAAACACCGCTACCGATTTCGTTCAAAGAACGATCAGCCCTAACTAACTTAGGGCAGTATGAAAACATTTGCTTAGGAAGTGAGATAAACCTAAATAACCTATACTAAGAAAATCGAAATTATAATCAGTGCTAAGCATACTCCAGTGAATAAACATACAAATTCAGGTTTTTTTTAAAAACAAGAGTGAGTGAAAAAATTTTGGCTTTAGATTCACACTCTGCTGTAAGAACCGATGTGACCCACCGTTCACAAGTAGATTGAGTCTCGTCGACCAGGGTGCTGGAGCGCCCACGGGAGACTACCACTACAGAGGGCAAGGCTAAGAGGTCTGTGCTGGGCTCTGGCGCAGCCGGGTGTGGAGGAGGTGCTCCTGTTGGGGAGCTAGACTCACTTCCGCCTGGCAAGGAAATGAGATTGTTGGGCCAATAGGACAAGTTGTTGACGACGATGTACATATCTCATCTAAGATAAGACTCTCAACCCAGGTCATAACAAATAAAATACAGCAACATGGCGAATCTTCCAGATGCTGAGCACTTTCCATTAGATAAATACAGCCTAAAAGTCCAAAATCTGGATAGTGAGCACGACATGTTCAATTAGGCCTCTTTGATCACTTTATTATGCTTTCTCAGATTGAAAAAGTGTATTTCAGATACACATAAGTTTAAAATATTACAACGAGGCCAAAGCAATCTTCACATTAGCTGGAAATCAGTTTAATGAAACTCATTGTCAATGAACCTGTCCTGTAACAACTAGGTACAACTTATAGCCAGACAGACCTGCCAATTCAGGTTGCTGCATAGAACATTTGGTTAACAATAGTAAGAAAAACATTACAAACACTAAGTTTTAAAACACAATTGGAAGAAGAAAATTTGACTTAAGAGTCTCACAAGAACTAAAACTTTCACTTTCAAAATAAACAGCTTTTAGAAATAAAAATTTTACTTTTAAAATAAACAGCTTTTAGTAATAAAATTAAAACAGAAACACATGAAGCATTTTTTTCATTTGAAATATGCTTTGAAAGAGAGAAATATGATAGCTCACGCACAAACATGGTAAGCTTTTTATATAGTAAGAATAACACCACGCTAAGCGCCACATCATAACCTGGGATGGTCATATACAATCGGAGCTTTACACAATCCAAACAGCAGAAACACCACGTGAAGAGCCTAGGCCTCTGTGCACCAGAGGTTCACCTGGCCGTTTTTGTTCAGTTGAGCAGCTCTTGCCTATTTACCCCTGATATATCAGGGCCGTTAGCTTGCTCACAACTCCTGCCACGCGAAACCAAGCAGGTTGGAAGACGAGTTTTTAATCCTGGTTGTGATAATAAAAGACACCTTTATTCTGAATCGCCTCTTGAGTACTCTACCATATAAATATTTATCTCTTATCCAATACTTCAACTATTTCATATATTATTGCACCCAATCATTCTTCCTGTAACCTATAGCACGCATTTACCTCATATAGTTTCCAATTTTATAGTTGTAACCAGAGGGGGCTTACTGCCTCCAGTGAAAGAGCTATGTCCTGCTACACACTTCTCAAAGAGTACAATGGAGCTTAACTTAGTACAGTACAATATTTCTGAATAGCAAAAAGGAACATCACTTAGTACAGTAAATTTTTGAAAAGTACAAAAAACCTTGCTTTGTCAGGAATAACAACACACATTTAGAATAGCACAAAGGAAACTTATTTCATTAAATGTGACATTTCCCAAGAGCACAAAGGAACCTCCTTTTTACTGGTGCAACATTATCGAGGAGCTCAAAGAAACCTTAATTCATACTGGTACAACATTTGTAAAGAGCACAAAGAAACCTAGCTTCGTACTTGTACAACATTTCTGAAGAGCACAAAGGGATCTTGCTTTGTAGGGTACAACATTTCTGAAGAGCACAAAAGAGCCTCACTTCATACTCCGCACTAAATCTGAAGAGCACAAAGGAACGTTTCTTTTTGTTGGTGCAACAATTCCAAAAAAAAAGAACCTCACTTTGTATGGTACAACATTTTTTAAAAGCACAAATAACCTTCGTTTTGAATAGTAGAGGACTTTTGAAGAGCACAAAGGAACCTTGTTTTTTAGTGGCACAACATTCACATCTCCTCTTGCCTGTACCACTTGTGACCGCTCAGTCAACTCGAGTTATTCTTGAATACCTACTGGGTGCCCAGTGAATGAGTCGAAATTTGTGAGCCTAAATATCTGGTTCTGAAACCATGAATAAACTGGTGCCCTGTACATTAAATGTAAAAGATAAGTGGGTTCTCCAGTAAAAGAAAAATATGTTCACATTAATACCACTGCCTAATAATATTAAGGATAAAATCTTACAGAAGCATAGTAAAAAAATTATTTTGGTATATACTTTAGAACTTTAAAATGACTTCTAGCATCCTATCTTAGGCAACACTGATGTGATCCTTTTCTAGGCATTATGTGTTTAATCGCCTAAAATGATAACATGTGTAATAAAATCAACATATGAGATGGCATTTGTAATACCAGCAAACTTATAACATCCACCATAACAACAGACTACAGAACACTATAGCAAGTGCTACTTTGCACAGACTAGATATGTTGAACACCTACCCATATCCAGTTTCATTTGATATATGCAGAACTTATGCAAGAAGTTCCTTATAATGATTACTTGTTGTTAAATGATTACCTCAAGCTCAGAAAGCTAATTTAAAGAACAAAGGAAGTTACTACGTTATTACGCCTCAATGACTAGAGTTTTACTCATTACCTATAGCATGTTGGCAACACTTTCATACACTGACCTATTTGTAAGTTTTTAGGAATACTGCAGTCCCGCACTTGAGTGTTACCCATCACGTTGTTCTGGCTGTTCGATTCTGAATCGAATATGTGCCCGCGTGAGAAATGGGCTATAGCATTTGAGCACTACTTCTGTCTGGCCAGCCAGAATGAACTACATTGCCGGATTACAGAGACTTCAGGTGCCTCTGGGGTACGTTATCTAGATGCTCTATAGAGCATTTGGGGAAGTTTTTGAGGTGCTGGTGAGAATGAAGTTAATTCTTCCAATGTTCCTGTATGACCATAACTTGACACTATAACTTTAATATTAAAACTCAACCTATAACCATAATAATTTAACTTAACTGAAGTATTTTTATGACTTATGACTTCATCCTTTTCTTCTTAACCACTTCAACATCCGCAAAATACTTTTCTTTGGGGATTTTATTCATTCGTGGGAACAAAAAAAATTACAGTATGCGAGATCGGGGGTAAGTGAGGTCATGACATTCTCAATCTACGACGGAATCATTAAACCTGTAGTTTCACAAGAGTTCCAGGACAGCTTTGAAAGTGGAAAAACACATCTGGATGGTGCATTGTGTTAACTGAAAATTTTTTTAAATTAATAATACAATGAATATGCAACGGTAGCTGAAAAAAATTCTACAACACAATTCCAGTTACTTTTGGGTACCGCCTCGACTTTCTGAAGTCCATCAAAACGAGGTCACTTGTTGCAGAGATCAGCTAAATATGAAACTGATATCATTTCCTCTCCTGACATAAAGGAGAACCACTCCACCACTAAACTACTTTATTGATGACATAATAGAAACAAAGAACACAATGAACAATTTCTCATGCTCCACTAACACAGTACCTATAGTTTTTCAAATGTATCACATGAAACCCCTCTAAACCCAGCTCTAGTTGGACAACTCTTTATCACAGTAGCATTGAATGCACCTCAAGCATTTGTCCCCCTAGTTTAATCACTATATACGAGTTATTTTAGAATGCTACTTTACATAGAGACAAGTCACACTTAGAAACTATAACATAAGAGAATTTGGAACGGCACTAGTTAAATATGAATTATAGATTACTCAGGGTGTGTCATTTTCTATTAAATACTTTGTAGCTATTCTTAACCGGAGGTACACAATAGCCTAAGAATAGTATTTGTAAGAATACTACGTTATGGACTGAGGAACGTTATTTCGTTATGTAAAGAGCACCATAAACAAGACCCATTTTTGAATAACAATACCACTATAAGTAATTAAGGTTACTTGTTTCCAAGAACATATTTTTGTTTATCTATCTCTGTTGCATCTTTTTTGAAAACATTGTAAAACTTCAGAAAAAGTGCAACATCTGCAATGAATAAAATAATTAAAATATGCTTGGGCTTGCAAGTAAAACCTTTTACATGAAGCCCAGTTTTGGTCCAATTATATGAAATGTTAATATAGTTATTTGGTGGTATATTTCAAAGAACATATTTCCAGTGAAGTTCATTTATTGAGACAAATAAAAATTTACTCTGAAGAGTTACAGCAAGAATGCAAAAAAGAATGCACGTCTGCCTTCAAATAAATTGAGAACCCAAAAAAGACAATGGAAAATAACAAAGTACCCTTATTAAAAATAAGAAAGAACTAGGTTTCTATATTGAATGCATTTTTAAGAAATCATGAGATAATTCTTACCATTACTTTCTACCATGTAAATGATTTCAATTTTTGAATTTGAGCTTTATTTGCTTGCACATGCTTGCACCAATAACCTATCAATTCATTTCAGAATTTTTTATGAACTTTTGTAACATTTTCAACACAGACGATGTATAAATTGAGAAACAAAATCATGTTCTTGAACATAATTCGTGTTTACATTTTTTGACGCTCTACTAATTCGAAAATGTCTTATTTTCGGAGTAGGGAGAGGGGGGGCAGTCCTATATGCACCCTGTACTGCTACCATTCGAACTCAAAATCAGCAATACCGCGGGTTCAAATCTGCATTTACTTAAAGAGTTTCCAAACAGAATCACTTGAAGTGTTTGTCATGCTCTGCGATTTCAATTGAAAAAAAGAATGGACTATTGGAGCTAGGTTTTCTCAACAACCTTCATTGTATTCATACGTCCCCTCCCACCACTTATAGCACACAAATCCATAGTTGGCAGTTGATGCTAGTATATTCAGTACACAGCTCTTTTAAAAAACCTCTATAAATTATTTCCTCATAAAAAGGCTCATCTTACCCTATGAAAAATATAGTAACAATTGATTAGAAAAACTGACAGATTGGAAAGCTGAAATAGAGGATAAATGGACTATGAATTTCACTTCAAAGAAATGTAAATATTTAGATCTGCTGGTTCAACGGCCCCGAATTTCTCAACAAAAGACGTTATTGCAAATGTATCGATGGACGAGCAAGAAAGTACAGAGGCAATCCAGCACAGCAAAGTACTGCCACACTAACTTTTCTCAGAGATGCTGATGCCTCGCCTCCTGGGTGTCGAAGAATTGGTCTCGACGCGACCGCTAAACTTTGAGTAGGAGACAGTGGCCATGATAGCTGATCCGAAGATGGACGACCCTTGCATGGGTCCAAAGGAGGACCTGCGTACACCCACCAGCGAGGTCCCAGGGGACTCGCCGACACTACTAGAGCCATCACAACCCAGGGTCGTATTATGACTAACAGGTAGGACTGTGACAAGCCTGTAACAAACCAAACAGTCTAAACCACAGCACTGTAGGACTCATATTAAAAGTCATGCAAATAATTTTTTTTACTTATTTGAAGACTTTACATTTGTTTTCCACAAATGATATTTATTTTGAGGAAAACCCCTGAGTAACAATTGGGAACTTAGACTGCATAAAAAATCCCTTCAAGTTGAAAGTCTACAGTTACATAGGTTATTAAATTTGCCAAGGTTCGACTAGTTGAAAATTACTAAAGTAGGCCAGTCACAGCATTTAAAAAAGCAGAGCACTTTCACACAGTTTCAATATAAATGGAATTGCACTTGTACATTTAAAACATATTCCATTTGAGTCAATTGAAATTAATGCTTGCAACAGAAGGCAGCCAGTCTAACTAGAGAGTGTCAAAAACAAGCAATTGACTTATGCAATCTATTCAACTTACTATCAATGCAGTTTTTACAGGTAAGGAATGACAAAAGTTCAAATTAAAAATGAAATAGCAGCTCAAACATATTCCAGGGAAAAATTTCTGGGATCTTTATAATTCAAGAAAATCAACAGGTATTTCTCTGAATGATGGGCATCAGTCTTAACAAGCAAATAAATAGCTTAGTAAAATTTGATCTATAAAAATTTGTATATGACCTGGGGACAGTCAAATTCATTAGGCCAAGTTTTGCTTATACAAGCTACGAAGTGAAAAAAGTTTCCAGGTATGGGATATAGTAGGACTTTCATCAGACAAAAGTAAAGTTGAATTTCTTAATACATAGTAGTGATGAGTCTGGAAAAAATCTGAACATGTGAGCAAAATTTACCTGAAAAATCTGACAACCAAGTCATAAAGAAAGATTTCATTAAAATCTCAGCAAAAATTTGAATGTTCCTAAACAAAATTCCTAGAACAGAAATACACAAACATAATTCCATGTACCAAATTTAAAAGTATTTGCATTAGCAAATTAAAATGCATTTAAAATTACTTTAAAGATTAATTCATAGGTAAAACGCATAAAGGCTCCAACATAATCGTAGGATGAAAAATTGACAAGAAATTGGGTCCAAGCAATGCTCAAGTGCACAATGTTTGTTTTGCCACACAATGCTGAATCCCCATGACCACTATAAAATGTGCTGGTTTTCTTTTCACACATTTCACTCACTGCACTGATAATAGCAGAATCCTGAAATGTATAAATTTTAATTTTGATATTTTATTTGCAGTAAATAAACCAAAGAAGTTATATTAAGAGTTGTGACCCTGGTTTCATTATTTCTCATAAGATGTCATTCCAAACCAGTTCAATTTGTAAATAACTTACTTGACATCTACTGCTGTTTCATTTACTGTGTTTCAAATATATGAAGTACCAATTCGGAGACGGCCCAGTAGTTCCGAGCTAACTGAACAAGTACTGCTGAGTCAGTTGCTCTTGTAAGTCAACTCTACTTTTCGGCACCAAACTTTGAAGGCACTCTTGTATCACAATAGTACAACACACTAGCCTCCTACCTGCATAACATCCTGGCGTCTCCCTTGTACAGAATCCTGGCATCTCTCCTCTGCAACATTCAGACATCTCCCTTGTATGACACCCTAGCATCTCACCTGTATAACGTCCTGGCATCTCATCTGTATGCCACACTAGTGCTTCACCTGTACAACCCATTAGTGTCTCACCTGTAGGGCACGCTGGTGTCAACAAAGTGGTCACAGCCTGGGTGGGGTGACACCACACAACTTATCAGCCGACGCCGCAGCAGTGCCTTGGAAATGCCCACTGCTTCTTGTCTGTGGCCATATTCAAAATGGTGGCTTTACATCACTGGTAGAGCAGCTACAGTACAATAATGTATATTCTTTTATATCACAAAGTCAAATGAAGGTTGTATGGAATATACCCACACTTTCAGAAATGACATACTTGAAAATTACTGCATCATATGTATACACTTGCCTTTTGCAAGAATATGCATCCCAATAAAGGGAAGCATATCATTGGTATTCATATAAAGAACTGATTTGAAGTATTTGAAATTCTTAATAAAACCTGATACTTTCGAAATTGAAGATCCACCTGTTTAATTTTTGAAACAGTCACTACTTATCATTCCTCAGTTTAGAACATCATTGTATACATAAGGCTTTAACATGGGTTATCAGCAGCCACTTTCTTCAAGAAGTGGCTGCCGATAACCCACGTTTAAGACATATATACAGTGATTTCCAAAACATTGGATCAATAAGTAAAATTTTGTGAATTTCAAAAATGAGAGAATTTCACTGATATCTTCAAAGAAAATAGACAAAACTGACATACAAGGCTAGTCGGAAACCCAGGATAATTTGAAATGAGGGGCTGACACTGCTCATTGAGGACTGAAGCACCTGAAGTAGTTAGAACTTCACAAATCTAAATTTGTTGCAATCAAACCTAGCATTTTTGTCACACATGTGGCTCAATAAATATTCAAATAATCTTATTGAAACATAAAAGAAAAATTATAGAAGAAACTACTGTCATTCAAAGCTATTCAGGACAATTTTTTCAAGGTTTTAGTTACCTACTTTCTATTGTTTATGATTTTCCTGTTATGTTCATAGTCATTTCGTAGAATTTTGTATGGGCTATGAAATGGCACATATAATATTTTAGTAAATAACTGTAATTTATAATGAAAGAAAAAATAGCGTCCCGAGTAACCCATGAATTTGGCATTACTCAAAATACCTAGAATATTAGTTTGAACACCGTGCTCTAAATTTATTTGACACAGAAAATTCTGTCTGCTTCAGCGGATGTCTATGGCAGTGGATGAAATCGATCATGAAACGATAATTGCTATTATTATAATAATAATTGGCAAGCTCAAGCTGCTGTTTTCTCTAACCACAGCTAAAAATGAACCGCAAAACAATTACATTTCCCTTTCTGTGACATTGTGAAAAATTTACTAGGTAACCTAATATTCTGCCATGGAATAATTATTCAAAAAGATATTTCATAATGTCCCGTTCACTTCTAACCTAAGAAGAAACGCGAAACAAGTGAAAAAGAGAATGCATCAGGATCAATTGGCCAGATGCACTCAATAGTATGACAGGAAGTAGGTCTTCAGGACTACATAGTTGTTACACAGAAAAATTAATTGAGAAAATTCATTAGAACTCCTGACTTGGTTGCAAGAATTCCCAGTCATACAAATGAATTGCAATAGCCACAGCAACCACATCAAAAATGGCATCACTGAATGAAATAGGAACCCAACAATGACCCTGATGAAAACGGATAGTAGCCCCTGTATAATAACCCAGGAAAAACTTAACACCTGTTTTACAATAAACTGTACCCATTGACAGTGAACTAGCTTCAGCATTTGATATCGAGTTGTGTTGGGGTTCATATAACGTGAAATTTAGGCGCAAGATTCGAAGTGCTCCCTTGAAACAGCAGAGGATATAAAGAGTGTCCCACAAAAATAGAACCCTCTCAGTAGTGGTTTTAATCGCATTATTTCAGAACTCGTAACAAGTTATGGTGATCAGTTCAACAAAATTTAGTGGATGCAAGATGGAGCAGCTGGTCGTCAAAGTATTGCTGTGAAAAGTTATTTACAAACTGTCTTTCCATGGAGAATAATGGTAATGCAATTTGAGCCAGATTGGCCACCTAGGTCACTGGCTTGACACCCTGTGAATTTTTGTGGCAGGGTCAAGTATATTCAAACGTTTTAACATCACCACAAACTTCAGACAAGTTAAAACACCATATTACTGCTGAATTTGATGTGCTAAAGAAAAATCCATGTGTGATAAGACGGGTGATGAGCAAGATGAGAGACAAAAACCAGAAATGGCTCAACGCGGATGGCTGGCCAGTCAAATTATATCTTATGGTCCATTTCATTTCATGAAAATTTTTATTTCTTGAAATTTGACCATTTCTAATATCCCTTTTGCAGTTGAGAATAAATTTCTGCATCAAATTAAGAAATAAAACATTCAAATTATTTGATAAGTTAGCAAATTACATACTTTTAAAAACTGTGTTTTTTTTCATGGGACACTCTGTATGTATAAGGTAACATTAATGCATTGCATTAGTGTGGGTGCAAGAGATGTGTTATTATTGTATTGTCTAATAATTTCCAAATGTCAATTTGAGCTATTTTTTATAATAAATCTTCCATGATATCTAAACATCTATTCAAGCAATAAGAAACAGAGCTGTTGTCATGCCATGTTGCCTGCTAACCCATGTCATTCCCTGTCAGTTATCACATGGTTAGTGAATTCATCATTTGCCCCTCTTTGTTTGAATTTCTCATGCACTGCCTAGAAAAAAAAATACATGATCAATTTTCAAGTGTGTTTCTTTAACCTTTTTTGGGCATTACTATACTTTTACTTTTTGGTAATATTACTTAATGCTTCATCATCTATAGATCTACAGTACATTCTGTCATAATTATTATTATNTAGTCCCCATAGCATAGGATAGGCAAACCTAACTAACCTACCTCTATTGCCGATGGCCTATGCTATGCCCCCTGAGGGGCATTCTGTCATAAAGAAGTTAAATCAGTTTCAGACATTACAGACTTTACCAGAACATGGGAGGAAACAGAAATTGTCACTGATAAATGTATGAAAACTGTCCACTGAAGTTGGTTAAATTTGATTATTAGTTAAGAGCAACCTATTCACATGAAATGGGATCCAAAAAAAGCAAGGAGAAGTAGTCATTCAACATGAAATGGACTATAAAAAACAAGGAATCATTACAAAATGTGCGGTCACACACAGAATTCCGCGTGCTTAGAAAGAACAAGTTATGAATGAAGAAGAAGAGAAGATAAAGAAGAGAGTGCAAAGAAAGTACATATGGAAATTGAAAAAAGCAAAGTGGGCATGTGTCACAATGTGCCAGATATTCACTCCTAAATTCACTGTGTATGTTTATTTTCTTATTTACTTGCTTTAAGTTGTAGAATTTCGTTCAATGATTAGCTTAAGTAAATGTATGTGTTTGTGATATCCAGCAATGTTGGATCTACTATGGCTTGCTTCGAATTTGAATGAATTTTAAGGGCAATAGTAATGAGCTTACAAGAATAATAGAGGATGCCTAATTTTCATAACGAAAACTAAATTTTAAAAAGAAGAAAATAAATAAATTTCAAAGGAAAAAAATCTTATCTTTCACCCTGGCTCCAACCGAACAGCAAAAGTATGAAACATAGAAACTTCAAATGCCTACCTATAGCATGATTGTCAAGATGTGGGAAATGCAGTGTGAGTCCTTCCAAAAGAAAGTGCTATCTAAACAAAAATAGACAGGATGGTCATTGACTACCAAGAATACCTTTCTATAAATCATGTCATATTGCTGCTCGATTGAACTTTGCTAGAACTCACTTGGAAAAAGAAAAGTGTTTTGGAAATAACTGTGAAATGATTAAACAAAACTTGGGCGTTGCCGAAAAATAATGTCGAGAAAATATGACACAATAAAGGCAAAGCGCACTTCCCAAAAAACACGGTGCTTACAGATTAGCTATGATGTTAAAGAGGGATTTATTTTCAAGAGGCACAGGAAAATTTGTTTCAATTAAAGGAAAATGAGATCTAATGATTATATGGAGATTTTTTGATGAAAAATAGAATGTCAGAACAAAGTTTTGGTCTAGGACAACAATTCCACTTCTAGAAGAACATAGTGTTTAAATAATTCAATTTTTCCTTCTGGTAAAACTTTCAATAAGTTGTCATAGCAGCTTGGTAATGAACAGAATTTGTGCAAGCACTTTGCAGCTCCACCTCCTAGGTGGGAATATTTTCATGTGTCTCCAGTTATATAAATAAGCATGAAATGTTTGCATGTGTTCAGTAGACAAGTGTGTTGTATGTTAAGTACAAGGTTGCCCATAAAATAGGTTGAGTTCATAGCTGGACAGGCAACACATTGAAGTGTTGGGAGTCAAATTTTGAAATTGAATAAAGAACTGGCAGACTGACTAATAAAATGAAAGGAGAAAGATAAAAAATGTCAGGACTTTTTATGGCTGGCATTAAATGATTGTTTAGATGTGCAGGTAATATTTCCAAGGAAATTAAAAATGGCATAAATGTTATATGATGAACTGTTTCTAGACATCAGCACAAATAGGCTTGGCTGCTAAATGCTCTTACAAAAAGCTACTGACATGAAAAGAACAAAGTGACAGGAATGGAATTTGTGAATGAGCATATTGGCTAGATGAAAACTCATATCAAACTATTTTTCAGTGATAAATCGAAATTTTATGTATAAAGTAGAGATGCATAACAGTCAGAAGGAAAAATGAGCTAGCAAAACATTGAATTTAAAATTCATAAAGAAATCAGTAAAGTTTGGTGATGGCAGCACAATCCTTATCTTTTCCATGTCATCAGGAAAATATACGTCCATTCTGGAAAACTCGAATACCCAAGTTCAATGCTATCTGAAAGAAATTGTGAGAGAAATATTCTGTACCAGTGTTGCAGCTTCATGGAATTGACACTCCTGCACACATGCAGGATAATACTTCCTGACATGAGGTTTAGCTAGTCATGCCACACAAATGACTAAAAATTTGAAATTTTTGACTGGTTCCCCTTGAAGTCTGTCCATGAACCCTATAAAAAACTAATTGAAAACTTGACAAAAAGTTATGGCTAGACTAATAGACTAGTGCATGGAGAGACCTGTCTGATGCAAAGTTGCTGCTCAGGAGCCAGTTGATGAGATCAGATGGAAGGAAGCAGTTGTGGTGAGTCTTGGTGCGGTAGCGGTGTGCAGCACCCATTAGGCGCCTTGGACCATTGACAGCGCGGTGGTGGATGGCCTGCACAGAGCACGAGACACAGCATGGCTATACTCTTGCACAATTTTCAACTCATCACATGTTATTGCTCTGCACAAAATAATGGGCTATGGGCTAGATTTCATTCTGCAAGTTATCACGACCCTAAGCAACATACAAGTGACCTCACATAATGTAGATGGTTACAACCCCACACTACAAATAATTAGTTTTTCTAATACAGTATAGTTACAGTAGATAACACACAAATTCCCACTGTAAAATCTGTTTACTATAAGACATTAATTTTTTCACTTTTTTATTCATTTATTTAGCACAAGTAATTTACATCAGACACAGGATTATAATCAAATAAGAAATGATCTAGAACCAGGATCAGGATATATACCACATGTGGACCCAAATAAGCTACAAGGCTTTTAAGGCAACCCTATATAGAAATGACAGCATTCTATTTACAGTACATCAAGGATTAATAACAAAAAAGGCTTAAGGTTACACTGAGGTA
>VOMN01069832.1:0-14576 GCA_014899125.1 Orchestia grillus | reverse complement strand
TGCGAGGGGCTACGAACATTGTCATATCTTAATACTGATTCTTTGAAAGGAGCTTTGAGCTAACTAATAATGTAATTTCCGTACTATCACCATGACTCCTTTGGTGCTTACGAGCAGCATAAGTTAATTAGAAATATAGTTTTGCTTAACCAATGGTATTTCTTTTTATATATGGCATGGAAATACCTAGAGTAATGCTTGAAACTGAAGGACTTATCAGTTCGGAGATGGTAAGGATTGAGATTGATTTATTATCATATTATTAATTATCTAACCGGTCGACCGAACCACTGGGGGATGTCCTCGGAATGTGCGCTAAGAAGTGAGCTCTCGAGAGTAGTGAGATCTCAAGAAATGTTCTTCTATTTTTATTAATTCTATTCGCAAAAGTGGCTTTGTGGCGTGACGGTATCTCTTCTTCACTACTCGAGCTCGACCATTGCGCAATAGCGACATTTTCTTGTCGAATTCAGTCGCCACTTCTCGAAATCAAGTATTTGCGTGCAGATCCAACATAGTCATACACACTGAAAAGTCAATCTTATTTAATGGTTTATTCATTTTTAATTTTATTTCTTAATCATAAGTTCGGTATAAATTCATGAGATCAATTCTTGTGAAAACGTTTGATTTATCTTTCTTAGCTCTCTGGAGTTCTTCAGTTCGATCGAATCGTTCACATGATCACGAATGCAAGCGTCAACTCATTCGCTAAACCACGCGCTGTTCATTTTAATGACATCTGGAGGGCGTTATTTCGGCGGCCAGCCCTAATTAACACTTCCTTTGCTCACGCTTTGCTTTTTAAGTTCATCAGCGTGCGCCCCAATGTCGGGTGAAGTGACTTTATAGTCTTTAACTTGTCACAAATTGTAAAAATCGATTTTCAGCTACGTGATGATAGGGTAATATCCAATGACATTTCGTGCTTCTGTGCAAATATTGAAAGTCTAATTTTGAATACCGAATGTAAGGCTTGTGGAACCGACCTTCGGTGAGGCTCATCGTTCTTTGATGAGTTGTTTGGCCTGAACAACTAAGACGCGCAATTTTCGGTGTTTTGCGGAAAATGAAACCAATTTTCATGGGATTGAATGAAATGTTGACGTTAACAAAGTTGAGGTGACTTTTAGGAGCTTCAGTCGCTCTGTTCAGCCCGAGGACGTGCAAGAATAAACGACAAATGCAAGTTACATGCTCTTCTTAGTCACATGATCGATTTTTTATTTCAAATATTGAAATATTTTTGAGACAAACTTTGAGAGAATCTTAACAGAAGTTTACTTAATATGACATATTAGTGGTGAGTAAAATTTTTTATGGAACATGAGTTTCAAAAGTTATTGGGCATGCATTGTACTAGCCGCGTTGTGACGGGGCTTCCTCTTCCGAAGGTCAAGCGGGCAGTATTTTGCAGAGATGTCTCATGATAACAATTTACTGCAGCTTTTGGTTTCATTGTCGTTAAAGTGTGTTGGTCTAAACCTCATTGAATTTATGAACTAAAATTTGGTGTGAATAAGTCTGAAATGTAATATATTTGGTTTTTAGTTCACTTTCGAATTCTTCTCGTACTGCTCTTGTTTCTTTTTTAATAAAATATCCCTATCATATATGCGCTCTTGAACTTACAACAGGTAACAAATTATTTCGGAGACATATCTAGTAATAAATAAATGATCAGCCTAATGTCACAGCTGATACAATGGCAGCAGATATTTTGTACAAAAATTGAAAAAACGATTATGGCACTCAGTGTCAACCAGAAAAATCAAAATCAGGGTCGAGTGCTAAATTTTAAAGGGCTATGGTATCTTACACTTCATTACCTGTGATTTTGGTGAATCATAGCTACGGGGTCACAATTAGGCCATTTATTAATTCAATATCTCCCCAATATTACCCGTCTTGATACCGCGCTGTAAACTCGCTTCATGCTTCCAATTTTCCTTTCAAACTAATACGAAATTTATAACTTCTGTTCCCTGCAGTCGCAGTACAAAAGCCTGCTGGTGTCGTACAGGACCCGCGCTGAAGAGGTGGTGCAGCTCATGCTCAACTGCTACTCACGCACCGACGCCAGGAGCTTCTATGCCCTGCACCAGGTGAGGCTGAGCAGGCTTGAAATTTTGCTGTGGTTTTTGTGACTCTGTGCCGTCTATTTATTCGCTTCTCTTGAGGTGAGCCCTTTTCTTTGGACTGCAACGGATGATTTTCTGTAATCAGTCCACGACGTCTCTACGTGCCGCTGGACTTAGCAGGTAAATGAGGCGCGATTGGGTTTCTTCGTTTATTGGGAGCGCTAGACAGGCACGGGCAAGCTGGGCGGAGCTGAGATCGTAATAGACGCAGAGTGATGCTCCGCATGGGCTTTTATAAGGTCAGTCCCACCGTGGAGACGGGGACGTACAACTCCTCTAGAAAATATGGTTGTGTAAATCGTTGCATAATGTAGATATACAAACACCATCACAAAATGTATATTCAAGGGCTTACTTATGATAGATGTTATTGCTTATCATCTCAATAAATTATTTTCCCTTGGACGGCTATTGAATTATTTTTGCAAGGCTGTTGTACAGGTATTGATTTATTCAAGCTTAGTGAAAAAAGTTTTTATCGCCCAGCTAAAAAGTCATTTTTTTCCCACTGTACAGAAAGTTTTTATAGCGCTTGGAAAAACGCATATTTAAGATAATTTTAAAGTATGATTTTGTAATCCAAAGTCATTTTCTTATCAGTAGAAAACTTGGTTGATTCGCCAAAAAACTAAATCAGTATATAGCATATTTATTTCGCTGTTCAATGACTTGTTTTCTTGAGCTTTGGAACGAGTTTTTGTGTCACTATTCTTAGGATGATATTTTCTTAGGGTTTTAGGAGGTTAATAAGGAAATTATCCGTCACCGCTTCCAGGAACCTATTTTTGTTCGTTACTTCTCAAAGTACAGCAACGAGTTTGGAGTTCGGACTCGAAGGCAGTAGTCCTAGAGTTTCAGTATATCGAAAGTTTGATAGTAATTCTGAAAGAAGAAATAAGAATGAAAGAATATATCGTTTATTAATAAATATGTCACATTCAACGCGCTTGCTATCAATCAAGTTTTCAGTCAGTAACCAATGTTCACTGTGAAGAAAAATAGTAAATATGATCCTAAATTGTAAAACGTTCACTTTCATGTCTTAAAACGAACGTCCTGACGCCTGTGCGGGAAGATCGATGACTAAGTGTGGTCGCATTATATCTGAATGCCTTTATTCCTCAGCAGAGGTGGAGTGGGCAGTAGCAGTGACGGTGGTCGCAGAACACAAATGGTAGCCAGGCAACCTAGTCTTTGATCTGTCCTGCCTTCCTATTTAAAGTCTAATCGGTTGCCTGTGCGTGATTGGAGTCGGACGGCACGGAACTTCGTTAGAAGCCCAAGAATAGGCCGCCTGGCTCGTTTCCATTGCCGTATTCCATTCTACCAGTTTGCTGTTTAGTTTCTGTGCTCACTGGCGCCAAATTGTTGTAAAATTGGAATGTTCCCAGCGATGTCGTACAGTTCGTGACGTGTGAGAATGCACTATTTAAAAAATGATTACTTTTGTGGCCCATTGTATTTGAGATTTTGCTTCATTTCTCATGTTTCCACGAGACAAATGATAATAGTTAGAGCAGGTCGATGAGAAGTATTTTCATCCCTGCTAATAAGTTCCACGATAAGGAAAACAACAGAATTTCTGTATACTTTGTGCTTCAAAAACTGCGTGTTTTGTTGACCGCGCTATAATTTTCTCTCTTGACGATTCAAGTTTTATTTTCGTTTGCTTTAGGTAATTTTGTGTTTGCGAAATTTCTTCATTCTGAAGCGTTCTGCTGTAGAGTTAGACGTACAGTATTGTGTGGGGTGATGTTGCTACTGGAATCAAAGTCACCAACCGAGCTAATGCCGTCAACGGCATTGCTGAGTTAATAGTGTTTCTAACGTCACCGAACTTGCATCGTTGTTAGTACCACTGAGCTAGTATCATCACTAGCATCATCGAGTTACTAAAGTCACTTGTATCACCGAGCTAGAATCATTACTAGCATCACCTGGTGCGCATCCACCTGGTGCGCATCCACCTGGTGCGCATCCACCTGGTGCGCATCCACCTGGTGGGCATCCACCTGGTGGGCATTCACCTGGTGGGCATTCACCTGGTGGGCATTCACCTGGTGGGCATCCACCTGGTGCGCATCCACCTGGTGCACACTTACCTGATCCCGAACATCGGTGACGTCACAACCCCTCAACAGGTGTGCCGGTGTCCGGAGTACACCGACGTGCGGCTGCACCCAGACGACCGGCCGTTGGAGGTGAAGTCGACCTGGCCGCCCGACAGACGTGACGAGTTCGTGTTTGTGCTGCGCCGCAACATGAGTGCTGCTCTGTCGCTCAGGAAGGTGTGTTGGTGCCTCCTAACGAGCGCTTCTAGCCCTTTACTGCCGCACCTACTGCCCTACCACCCGTTACCGCCTCGTGTTTCTATCCTTTACCGCCCCCTGTGTCAATCCTTTAACGCCCCCTGTGTCAATCCTTTACCGACTGCGTCTCGAATTCCGTACGCTTGATGTATTTACTGCTACGTTTTAGATATATTTGCTAAATATAAGTGTAGCAGCAGCAAGGAAGATGATCGGTTTTCTCCTTTTGTAGCATGAATACGCCTTCAAGAGAAAATATGCATATTCGGGGTGTTTCAAAATTCTTTAAACAAACTCTTACATAGTTTGTTTCCGTGAAATAATCACATTTTACTCTATAGAGATTTGTTTGATAAATGTTTATTTTAAAAGTTACGGAGACTTGAAATTCAGAGCTTATCGTTAGGAAAATAAGAAATCAAAGGCAGATCCAGTTATGAAAGAACGATACAGAGTTTGAAGCTAGGTTACGTATTTAGAGTACGTGTACGAAATTCTGGCCGTCTGCTGCGATGCATGCAAGGAATGCTGTCGCAATGATTGCCAGACTCGTGCGAAGACACCAGGAGTCTCAGCGTTCCTTGCCACCTTTGCTTGCTAGGATATGATCGTTATTTCGACTTTAGGGATACTGCTCGTATATAGTTCCTGCACTGAAAGAACGAACAAAAATTTCCTTCATAGAAAAAACTCTGCACCTCGGCCTATTTGTCGTACTCTCTCATTGCCTACTCAGTCACATATCTTTGCTTAGCGATTAAAAAGTTTTGTACGAAAGATTCAGCCTCAAGATTTTCGAGCCAGTTGCTCCCCTGATGCAAGATTCAGTCCTTCTCGTCCAAACTGTCAATCTTAGCCGCTATAATCGCGTCCTATTTTAGAGGACCTTCTCGCACCATTTTTCAAGTACGACGTACACCTAACTCTCATCACTGTTCATATGTTCTCAAGTCTGAATGACCGCGACAATTCAGTTTGTTATGACTCGTGACAAATCAGCACCCTCTTACGTATTGTTTTTTTTTCAGTTGTCTCAGAAAACTTCAATACAATCGTCAGATGAGCTTCCTCGCCTCACTTCGAGATCGTCTTCGACCTCGAAGTCCGAGGGCCCTCGCAGAAGCCAAAGTCTGGAAAAACAGAGACCCCGTTGTCACAGTGTACCGACGCCTCCTCCGCGCTGTCGCAAGAACATCAGCCATTTCCAGCAGAGTCTGCTCGATAGTAGCTTGGCTGACGGAAAATTGACCGATTCTACGTCTGTACGTGAGCAGAAATCATCAGCAGTGTCAACAGCTAAGGTCATATCGAGTGGTACCAACATTGCTCTCGTCAGTGCGTCTTCCAATTACTATGACGGCCCAAGTAATCCTTTACCCGTACCGATGACGAGGTTTCATCAGAGTGTCGTGACCCGCAACACCATCAACTACAATGTCCACTTCAACCGTCCTCCTGAAGCCGACCCGGATAGTGATGCAGCAGCAGTTATTGATTGTACGTTCGCCACTCCAACGATGACTCAAATCTCTGAAGAATGGCCTAAGCCTAGAAGATCCCACAGCGCTAGTCGATTACCCGTCGATACACGATTATCGGTGGCTACGACTATTGCGCTAGACGAAGCTTCTATGGTTCCCTACGATAGGCGACCAAGATCACAGAAAACTATCACGTGGATAGAGAAGACTTGGACCACAACAGGTTGTCAAACTATCTTATCCTGTACGCCGAAGACTACCGAGAGAGAGGACATTTATTCGAAATCTATAAGGGAATTCACGCCGCCTCGAGAAAGACCGTCTCGCAGAAAGCAAGTAAATTTTGCTGACGAGTTGCAATTTGAAGAAACTCATTCAGTAACAAAATATGAAGATAATTGTTCCCGTGTAGATCCTCCAGCAGTTCCTCCTCGTCCAGAATCTGATTTATCCTCCGAGTCCCCTTCGCCACCTCCTCTTCCTGCTGTTCCTCCGCCGCCCCTGACCCCTCCAAACACCAGGGCCCCTAAGCGGGTGACGCTAAGTGATGAGGTGTCTGTGGAACCCCCTCCAACCCCCACCACGTCCCCACCTCCTCTTACCCCGGAACAGGTGAGGGTAATAAAGCCGTGCATCAAGTACCCAAAAACTCACAAGCGATCTCTCTCAGCACCTTCATCCCCAGCTCTCGGCAAAGTGACGCTTTCGACTGCAACGTTCGATCTAGCATCCAAGAGACCCAGCAACTTTACGAACGGGCGAATACTGAACGCTATGACATCTGTTCCTAATCCAATGTCTAATTCCAGCCCTCGCAAAGGCATATCGATCTGTGAAAATCAACGCAGTTGTCACAGAGGCCCTGAAAATGAACATGGTGAAAAGCACTCGCCTGGTACTTGTCAACGTAATTGTAAAAATTGTTTCTATATTTGAAGATCTATCTTCAACGCCGAGGATGTTTATTCAAAAGAACATTGAACGTACGATACCGTTAAAAGAATTGTTTCTTCCCGAGTGAAGTGTGTCGACGTAGAATTTTCATGTGTTCACACGTTTTCGTTTGTTCAGCGTGTTAGTAACCCCTGCATTTAGAAATAACTTTCGAAGAATTATGGCATTCTTTCGTGTAGATACTAGTTGTATTTTACGAGTAAGAGAATTCGTGTACAAATTGTGTTCACATGACATTCCATGACCAAAGCATAACGTTAAATAATGTTGCCTTTATCAAATAAATTATGAAGTTCTAACAGTTCGATTACTTTCTACAAGACATGAAACAAGGAAACTTAAGTGCCGCAGGTAAATGGAACTATGTTGATCATCCACTATTGCTGATTGCAATCGTCCAAGTAAGTAAACGGTATTGAACATGGAAATGGATTAAACTCGTTGAGTCAAAGAACCAATGATACCTCGATTTAATGCTTGGCTAATTGTGGTAAAGAACCATTCCATGAATAACAGTTAGCCAAGATGACTCTCTGTCAAACTGCTATGATTGTGGGCGACTGCGATGGTCTCGCATTCCAGTTGTAGAAGAATCAAGGAGTCAGAAGACTTCTACTTCTCGACTTGTAATAACTTAAGTTCTTATTTCGGTGAACCTGCGAATCAAGACGTGAAAATGTCACTTGAAGCGTAAAAGGTTACCCATGTAAATAACAATTTCATGAATTCATATTCGCTTTCAAGGGTTCAACATATGTTTTTACAGGAACTACGGACGATTCCCTCTTAGAAACACTTGGTTCGAACGGCAGTGAAAATAGGACGAGGTTTTACGGGGCGATGGTGAGGTAAACTTTTTAAAATCCTATCAAAATAAGAAAACATGACAGGCATTAAACGACTCCTCAATCGACACTATTCGGAATAATCAAGATTTGGAAATCTTCATGTAAATGGCGATCCCATCGTATGCACTTGACGCTTCTGCTTTCGAAGTTTCTCATTACCGCTGCAACATTTCTGCTGGGATACTACAAAATTCGCTTTCAATTTTCGTTGCAATAACATAGCTTTGTTGGTGAGTCTTAGCTTGGATGCCCCTTGTGGGACTACCTAAACTGTAACGGCTGAGATGCTGCCGAAATTAATGATGACCTCTAGAGCAGATCGAAAGAATGCGTACTCTTGCTGAAGGGGAGGAAGCCATCTAAAGGTCATAAATTTTCCAACACTGATAGAAACTTTCTGGCTAAGAAAACAATGAACTTCGGAAAATTGAAAACTTTAATTCGCAAAGGGAACAGAGAATTTTAAAATTCTAAAACAATATCTTTAACACGCTTCATAATAATATTTAATCCTATCGGACTATAACATCCAACGATGCAAGCTTTTGAAAGCTCGCACAAACTTGACCAACATTTTTCAGAGTCCGATGTTCACTCCAACATTTTGTCGATCATCTCCGACACCCCAGGCACGTTGAAGGACTCTGGGCTTATGCACCAGTCGTAGGCGTTCTGGAAAATCTTTGCCCAAGGCGCAGTATCGGTCAAGCCGTCCTCAGGAGGACCGTTGATCTGCGTCTCCTGAGGGAAGTGCCCTTTGTAGGGCCACTGCCAGGGCACCACGCAGCGCTCGGGGTGCGGCATGAGGGCCAAGTGACGCCCACACAGCGAGGTCACGCCTGCTATGCCTCCTGAAACCACAATCGAAGTCGAGTATCAACAAGATGAACTTCTCTTCGCAACTGGTTGGGCAGCAGTTATGGCGGGGTGTAACTTGGGTATCAATTTTTGGAGCAAATTACAGGGATTTTCTATCTAGAAATCAGATATTTGCTTGTAGAAAATCCTTCAAATAAGTGTCAACTCGTACCTCTGAGGCTCGGGTAACTCTGCATAAAAAAGCAGAACACTGGGTAAATACTGCGAAAAAAGTTTATTTTAACAAATAAATTACGGCAATCTCTTGCCCTAGTCTTCGTTCTTGAGCCTAACAACTTCAAAAGCAGGGAGCCAGGGACAGCGAGGTAATAAGTATGACTAGCCTTCTTGCCTGATCTATAGCTCTTAGCCTCGTGATTAGATTGCCACATTGGCAGAGAGATTTGCTCAAGATACGACATTATTTTATGAATCGTTAATCAGGCATTCTTTTTATCCTAGAACTAGATCTAACGAAAAGAAGGAACGCTTCGCCTGATCCAATTTGCACTACGCTTCATCTTCATGGAAGAGGAAACTTACTTTTTAAGCAAGTACTTTCTAAAAATATGGTACGGGAAGATGCTCTCCGCGGATTAATCTGAAGTAATACGTGAATGATAAAGTTCACCGGCATTTCCAGAAATTAAGAAATCCTTAGGGCTTAGATGCTCATTGTATTGGTAAACTAACAGTTTTCTGACATGTTCAACAGAACCATTAATTCCGTTCAAAACTGATTCAAAAATTTTCTACTCTGCTTAATCGAAACCCACTTTAAATTTTGGTTGCGAGGCTAAAAGGAATTTCTTGTTCCGTGATGCTTTTCAACGTAGCACTTCTTGCAATACCGATATGAGACATTAACTCCTCGAGTTCACGTCTCGAGGGTAAAACATATCACACGAGATTTTCCGTATACAACTAGCCTAAAAATTATTAGTATGTATATTTGAGTGAACAAATTTATCCCCGAACTCACTTGGCGAACCATTCGGGTTCATGGGGTACTTCTCAGTCGGTTGATCCTGCTCGTCGACGTAGGTGATGGCGACCAAGTCGCTGGAGAAGTACTCGTCAATGCTCACAGTTTCTCTGCATTCGAACCGACCTGGAAATCGCGTTACGTTTATATAAAGTAACACGTCGAGCATTGTGGCAAAATAATGAGTCAACTGTCGTCGCTGTAGGTATATGCACTATGTAAAACCATTAAACCAAGAAGAGTTTGTATATTCTTATACTTCAAGCTCTCGCTGCGGATCGCAACGATTGGTCTGACCAAATCCTTTAACCACGAAAAGGAATCGTAAATGACACGTCTCCAAATAAAATAAACTGCAAGAATCTGTGCATTTGAGACCGAATCCCACCCAGTTAATCCCCATCACTGATCGGAGCGTTAAAGCTCTCGAGGAATGGAGGGTTGATCAGATCGCACGCCCGAAGTCGCCGACTAATTCTTGGTTTTTCTAAAACGTAATCTGAGCAAGTCGTATTAACAATTGAAATTTTCGCGTAGTTCTATAAACGCGATGCATTTCAAGTGTATCAGAATAAAGGCTTCTGTTTAAATTTCCTCTGCTAACATACAACAAAGACTTCTTCCTGGACACGAGGTTCTTTAGCATTGTAGTACAAGACATAATCTACAATTGAATCAAGTGCAGGGCCTTTGGGGGGAAAACCAAGTACAAAATTTCACACCTACCAGAAAGTGGCAAGCCAAACTCGTCTATAAGCTTCACGAAAAAAGGTTCCAAGGTACTGTATTACCAGCTCAACGTTTGAGTGGAGGAAATGTGAAAAAAAATCCTAAACTAATTCAATTATGCTTTAACTTTACAGAAATGGTTTCGAATTTACACAACCCACATCAATGCGCATAAATTTTGGAGACGCATGAAAAGCATCGTTTATTCGACACCTATTGAATCCGAGGAAGATCTCTTGAGAAGAGTTTCAATGGCATCCGACATTTTTGAAATACCAGGCCTTTCCCCCATATCTGGCAGTGGTTTAGTGGAATATCACAAGTCCATCGACGTTATATTTTTCAAACAAACGGCCAATTTCTCAAAATAATTCTTTCACCAAGTTTCATCGAGAAGAACTGGTTTAGTTCGACACCATCTCGCGTGAAATTTTGTCCCCTTTATCCCTCCAAGCCCTTTATAATTATGATGACCGATCCTATAGGAGAATTTTTAACGGAAATGTTGAATACCCTAGAATATATTTGGATTTCCTCGACATGCAGCATTTTTTGGTGGTGCAAACGTTTGTTCATTTGCTGTACCATAATTTGACACTCGCCAGCAAAGATTGTTTTAACAGAAACGGTTATGATGCTAAGCTAAAACGTTCTCTGGCAGTATTTGATAAAAATTCAACGTTTAGTGATCAGCAAATGAGTGCCACTGAAAATAAAGTTTTCGTTTAGTTACATGTTACGCAGTATGCTAATGTCTGAATCAATTTCAGTTTGTATCAACTCATTGGAGAGTCACGAAAGAGTGATATGAACGGTATTACTTTCATTAAATATGGTTCAAATGATACGGATTCCCGGATGATTTTATATTGTATCCAACCTCGTACCCCAAGAGATAAATTACTCTCAACTGTTAAGCTTTACTCTACAATATAGGAAGCGGGCTGCTTTGTCCCGAGGTTTCAGCAAGGAGATACAGAGTCGAGCTCGTTTATGATTTTGGATTTTAGGTAATCTAAGCAATAACTCCCTCTCTGATCGAAGTAATCAGTTTGTGTAGAATTTTAATACCATTTCGGGTTTTAGCCTTTCGGACGACTCGTTTTGCGAATGATAAACCTTAGTCGCAAGTGTTGAGAAGTACAAGAATTAAGTTTTCGTTCACACTTCATTGATAAATAAAATGACTACTGTAGTTAGGAGCAGCGCTTCTCGTGCTATCTGATGGGGACAGACCGGTATTTTTTTGTAAAATAACCCGGTATCTGTATTGTTGCGAGTTATTCATACCACAAAACAATGTAGAATGAATAAAATAAAATTTACTATTTTTTCTACTAGTGAACAAATCCTACAAAATCTAAACTCAAAAGCAGTACCGGTAACCAGTAGTTAGCGGTACCGGTACCATGTGCACTAATGAGAACCGCCGTACTAGGATATTCAAAGGTTTTTTACAAAGGCAACCCGCCGAGACTAAATAAAAGTGAGCTATATAATGCTAGTAAAACGAGCGTAAAAAACAAAATTAACCAACAAATAGCAACCCTACATGCTCTTTCACGAGATCTAAAAATGGCAACCTAGAACGTGGTACCGTCAGACATGTTGCAGCAACATTCTGTATTGGAATAAGCATTGTGGCAGAATTTGTCGAGCTTTAGAACATCGTGGGTATCTGTGCCTTGGTTATTTCCGACTGAAAAACTACACCAGAAAGCTAAAAACAAGGCAAAAAATTTTATGCACCAACTGGTTCCGGCTAGAGGGAGACCAATTTATTTCTCTGAAGTTTCACAATCGGCTTCCTTACCTTCTTTGTGTGCTGACCAGATACCGAGGACCGATCCTTCCATGTCCTTCAAAAGCAAGTTCCTCGTTTTTTCTATTTTGACGCGAGACCAGCGGGACTCGAACCGGCCGGAGAGGTTCGTCTTGAAGCGGTGGTCGGGCAAGCTCGAATTTACTGCAAGGAAATATTAGTCTAGTAAATTCGAAACCTTTGAAAGATCTGGACTCTCACGACATTGGTGGCTGTCCAGTTGTATTTTTACGTATGCGTAGAAATTTATATTTCAACAGTTTGTGAAGTTTATTTCCACGAATTAAATTGTAACATAACCATATACGGCGTTCAGAAAATATAAAGTATGGCGAGTGTCTGTGCGTACAGCCTTGTAAGTCAAGGGGGCATTCCCCCGCCCTTCTATTCAACAATCTAGTGGATCAATTTCATTTACACTCTAAGAAGCAGCATGCCTAACTCATTGAAGATTTTGAAATCGCCTGCATGTAGCTTGCACCACTGTTTCTTCCTGGAAGGTTAACATTCCAATTTTTCAAATTACGAGATAAAGATTCGCATTTGCAGTCACCTAGTAAGTTAGGTGCGCTGATAGTTTATTTCGTACACACTACATCAAGAACCGTACTTCAAAGTTCAATGCTATTTAAAGACGCGGGCTCGCCACAAATTCAATCCATGGAAATTATTAAAACTCCAATTGCATGGCTATGTGAAAACTCACTCATGAAGCCGGAGTTGAGGTTCTGCCAGCCGAGCATCGCTGATAGCTGACATCCGTTGCAGACGGCGAGGGAAAAGTTCCTGGGGTCTCCCCTCCAGTTCTCCAGCGCGCTCTGGGCCCGGTTACCTCCTTTGAGGGAGGCTGACCAGCCCACGCCGGCGCCCAACGCGTCTGTGGGAGCCGACATCTTTTACTCGCTTGCTGGCACTCGACACACGCGTGTGTGTCAAGTAGTCCAGAAACTTTTTATAATCAACTGCTGTTTGGCAGTTGAAATTTGTTACTTAAACAGCAGAACTAATTTTCATCGTGGCAAAGAATGTTAACATAGTGTTCGAAATAAACTGCATTTTTTTAATGGTCTGTACCCAACAGTTGACCGTTTCACACGACTGCGGCATTTCAATGCACTCTGCAAATGACATGGCAACACCTTCATTTAGAATATTTGAAATATATAGTGCAATCTTCAACATAATTATATTATTCTGATTTAATTACAAAATTCCACGAAAAGTATCCTACACCATTGAGGCATTTTAGGATTAAACCATCAACTTTCAATATCATATTTTCGTTATTACCCACCGGCAAAACTGAAGCCCCCGGGGAATGCCAGGCCCCTGAAACTACTCATGGTCTCGCAGCCCCTCAGGAGGTCTGTCATGGTCACGTCGTACACCAAGAAGCCCGCCATCAGGAAGGCGGCCGCCATTTCCCTGTCTCCATTTGTGCCCTCCTCCCGTATCACTGCTACCCGCGGGGCGTCCGCTGTCAGAGTGGAGACCCTGCGCATCGCCTCCACTGGGGAGAAGGAATGGTGTTGGTGCGGTCTTTGTACGTTTATGCTATGACCAAAGCGACCGAATTGGGACACCGGAGCCGTTTACAATTAATTTTGCCCGAGTTGTGTATGTGATTAATTAACTTTGGCAGTGTAATTCCTTTCGCTGGGTGAAAAACTAGCTTCGAAATTTATCGATGCATGAGAAGACATCTGTGCGCACAAGTATACGGTCCCCTATCGCGAGGGTCACTGTTAGAGGCTTGACTTTCATACAAGTCAATACGCAGCATCAAACCGAGAGCCAATTTATCATCGCGATCAAATTCTTCAAAGCCAATTGATACATTTGACCTGTAATGCCAAAGTTAAACTGGGTCACTTATAGGAAGCAATTAAATTATGTTCCCTGAAGTTAATGGAAGGGGGCAAGCATAGGAGCAGTCTACATTTCAATACGCTTGTACCTACGTACGTACCGTTCTGTCACGCTTCGCTACTTGGCAAGTGAAATTTCAGGTCTCGAGCGAAGTATCCTGTATACGGGTTGCATGTTTTGCTATAAAAAGCCAGTCTTCGCACCAGTCAGTTTCCCTCGTACAGTTCAGACTACTCGCATCAAGAAAATTGCTTCCATGACCGGACTATCTCTGCCCTGAACCTTTACCCTCTGTTCGACACTTCAGAAGACCACTTCACGTGGGCTGGTTAATCCAACGTTTGTTCATCTAAATTTCCGTGAAATTTTCACGGGTCGTGCTAGTATTTATAGCTTTGGTAATACATAGAACACCTGTATAGGGCGAGGCGTTGGCTTGCTCCGCATCTACTACCTGTGTCTACAGGGTGTCCCATAAAAAACGATACCCAATTTTCAAGGGCTATAATTCTGAAACTATCAAATTTACAAAAAATTGGGAAGTTACGCGCTGTTTTTTAACATTTGTTCCATCTCTGTA
>VOMN01069829.1:0-20839 GCA_014899125.1 Orchestia grillus | reverse complement strand
CATTGCTACTGGAGTGAGAGCGCGTGTTCCAGGTACCCGAGTACATTCGATTTCATAGTTCAATGACAATATTTTTGTCATTTGACGTAGGTCTCCGTAAAAACAATGCCTTGTATGAATTGGGTAAATTTTTAAACCGTATTTAAATTTTTTGGAGTGATTTATGTGTTGGATAAACATTGAATTACGTTGCCAATTTTGCCCTCGCTAGTGAATATTTTGAAAATATTTGGGCCTTTATGCCTTGGCCACACTGGGGTGCCACCGGAAAACATAGAATTTGAATGTTATTAAGTTCCATTCTCTTTGTATCAGTTACTCGCAAATGAGATTTCACCAAAATTATAGTAGGTTTTTGCGATACTTTTTTAATGTTTTTCTTTGAACTACCGACATATCGCAGTTAGAACACTTTAAACTAAAAGAAACTCTATTACTCGTTCCGTTTGCGTGGAAATGAGTATTTTTGCGTTTTGTCACTTCACTTCCTAAAGAATATTCCGGACTTCTGTCTCGGTCCCTATTGCTTCTCCATCAAAGTAATTCAACTTGTTCTGTTCTGCCACCACAGACGTCGTCCCGTTATATACTAACGCCGATATGTTAACTGAGGCTCGTCTCCCGGTGCGTTGCTATAAACTGTTAGCTGATTGAAGTATGTTTTATCTTTATACGAGTGTTTTGAATATTATATTTAGTGATTCTAATTTATCATTTTTATTGTTACCCTATTTTTTTCGCCACCTACTATTTGGCTTCAAGTAAATTCCTGATGAATTTGAACTACCTTGAATTTATCGTTTTTTAAACCTGTAATTCGTATATTTTTTATTTCTTTGTATTTTTCTTTCACTAAAGTTTTCTATATCATTGTTTTTTGTACATCATGAGGGATTTTATTTAAAGTTTTTAGTTTTCTGGACGATTTTTTCATTTAAAGTGAAAAAAGTAATTTTCAAAATATAATTCGAATGTTTCGAATTCCCGTGAATGTTATACGCAGTGGCAGTCTGAAAGGAGCAACAAAACTAGTACACTGAAGTCCTGACTGCATTAGAAAACTCGTTCGTGACTGAGACTCCTCTTTCTCGTGAACAACATTGGAATAAAAATTGCACGTACGACTAAATTCTTATTAAAAATTCAACTTGTGTAGTCATACAATGAACCACCGATGGCTCCGCAGCTCTCTTTAGGTCTAAGTTTTTCCCCGTCAAACAGTAGCATTTCGATCGCTTGAAGAGTTCTAGTATTTGATTCTTCAGCTTGCCAGTGATTTTAAGCCAGGTTTTCTCGTCGATTTTAAAATTTCAGTCTGGTTTGGAAGTGCTAGAGTTGCTGAATCCCGTTCTTTTCAGGGAGTAATTTTGTGCTGTGTTCTGTGTGTGGAGTGGCTGCAATCCAGACAACGACGCCGCGTCTGGTGCTCGTTACTGATATCAGGCCCGCAATCAAACTCGCAGCAATCCTGACAAATCGTCTTTACTGGCAATCTGCCGACAAATTACGTCCACTTCGAGACGTCTCCTCTTCCATCCGACTTTTGCGTCCAATTCTCTCCCTTGAAAGCGTTTGCTCTTGATCATCCTTGTTGACAATCCACGGACAAATTGCATTCGTTTCTTGAAGGCAGTTCATAAGTACAGTTTCATCGTTCCTGATGAGAACTAACTTGGGCTGCAGATTTTAGGTTTCTATTCGACGTATCTTTCCAAACTGGTCAGTAGCTGTAGATCGAGGCTCCAATTCATTGTCATAAGTGAGGCGAGGGCAGGCCGAACTACTGTCGAACATGCATGGAATTAGTGGAACGTGCCGCATTTACTTTCTCAAGAGGGAAATGCGAAGGACGTGGGGCCAAAATTAGGAAGCCTTTTCTCAATGAACACAAGTCATGAATAACATTGCTCTTGCAATAGTTTAGTTTTTACATACATAACTTTTGGTGTTGTGGAGGAATTTTATCCTCCGCATACGAAAATTGTGGAACACTTTTTCTATGCACACATTTATCTGATGCATAATCATGTTATAAAGATTGTCAGATTGTAGTGTCTTCACTCATGATGAGAAAAAAGAGATTAAATAAAAACATTTAGCCATATATATAATTTGTATTACGTTGAGGAAACGCACCACATTTTACAAAGTAATAATAAAGGTTTTGCACCTTTTTTGAACAGTTTCGTTGCAAAAATTTAATCAAGGAATACATCGCTCGTTTCAATCCAATATCGTTGTGGTTCAATTAGGTGATCGACGTCTCAAACAGTACGGCCTGTGTGACTTACTAGTGATTGTTTGCCAATGTGAATGTGTTATTATACAGTGTATTTGTTGACGTATGTGATACTAGTAAGTATAGGCTCTGAACGAGCGTAAGGATTTTAGAAGAACACTGTCTAGGTATACGCAACACGATTATTAATCAGATGCTCTTATTTCTCGTTTCAAATTACATAGCGTAAAAAGATTAAGGGGCCTCGTATGCGTGGCCTTAAATAACGTGAGTGCACCTCTACTTCCTTATGTCGTTACTCGCTGTGAATCGTCGTTTCAACCCTCAAATGGGATCGTTAATCTTGTCCTATCACTCGTCTTCAGAAACCATACCGTGCACGAGCATCTTAACGAATTCATTGAATCTCGTGCTGCGTAATTCGACTGTTTCCTGAATTTATTCCTGTACCTTACTGTGCTTGCAGTATTTAACGGGAGCTTGTGTTAAATATTAAAAATTGTAATTTCTGCGGGAACTTGCCCTCAGGGGCCATATAATAGCTAGGCCATAGATTATGGTGTTAGGTTATTTAAGTTTGTCTATCTCATGCTATGGGGGACACTGTTATGTTACCTCTGGTTCAGCTTGACCTTCGGGACTTCGATCTTCGTGCTCAGTTTTTTTTTCATTTCCATGCCTGCGGTGAAAATACTTTATTTTTCCTTTTCCTTCTTAACTTATTGTTTCTCTGCGCAGGGGATTTTGTGTGGGAACGCAACTTATGCATAGATTCCCTGTTCTACGAAGTCCATACTAAATGGTCCTTCTCTTTCGATGCGAGATGGAGTTTTAAAGCGCTGCTATTCTTACTACTGCTACTACTGCTACTACTGCTCAGCGGAAAATTGAATATTTCCTAAACTGTGTGGCTGGAGTATTAGCCTGATGTTTAGTTTCGGTATGGGGGCTTACTGTTTGTCTTGCCAGTTTTAGAAGACGAAGTATCAATTCCTCTTTGCATAGGAAGGGGAATAACCTGAGGCACCGGCAAGGCGTATAGGTATCTGCGCAAGGCCGATTGACTCCAATAAATCATACACTTTCTCCCTGGGGCATCGCACTAGGAAAACAGCTCTCATCTCTTCATGCCTTTGAGCGTTTACCATCTGCGCTGCTGTTGTGGATGCTTCTGCTACAGTAGCCATGTTAGTGCTGCTTCCTATCATTCTTACTTAAACTTCAATTCTAAGCTGTCTCTTGTTTTTACTATTACTTCTGCTACGGTGACAGCAGCTGCCATTGTTTGTAGTGCTGGTGCTGCTTTTACAAGAGTTGCACCTACAACTTATTCATAAGAGTGTTCCATGTGGTTCCTTCTGCGGCTATGAACTTCATCACTGTTTGCCAAGCTGCTGTTGCTGTTTGTAAGAGTTTATTGTTATTGTTTTTCTGCTACCGCGACTGTCGCCGTTTCTTAGATCCTTCTGCATGATGTTTGCGTGAAAACTCCAACGACAAATTCTGTCCTCGAAAAAGAAGTGTTCGTGGGTTAATACTCACTGCCTCGATCTTGTTTCATTCGTAACATTAGTCTATAGCTGTTGAGTTCGTTATCAGTACTTGGCCTGTACGATTCATGCTTAAAAAGTTGAAAACGATGACTAATTTTTCTTTTCTGTGCACCCCAGTTGTTGCGATCAATGGACTTGTTCTACTGCGAGGTTCCCGATTATTTGCGCTCTAACCGTCTCTTGAGAGGGTAAAGTCTGGCGTTTTTAGCGAGGTTTCTAGCTCGGCAGCCCTCTTATTGGCGGATATTTTTTGTTGCAGAAGGAACGTCTTTAAATATTAAATAATCCATCGTGCATAATACTCTATGCGTACAGTTTGTCTTGAAAATGTTATTCGTACAGCGTGTGTAAAAAAATTTCTTGCAACACTCCCTTTGGGTCTTCAGCTTTTTTTTTATCATTTCTAATAGGCTAGGTTACCAGTCTATGATCTATATTGATGATTGGCTCTGCGTCTCATAATTAACCGGTCCTTTTAATTTGATGATTAAAAAACTGCTAAATCTAGTGTAAAATTATCTTCTATTCAAAATAAAACGTTTGAGCCATCTGAAGCAATATTTTGAATATGAAATCATTTAAATGACAGCTCTCTTTGTTCTGACTACTCGGAGCGTGGTCCATAATATCTATTCTAGCATACTCTTCAGAATGTCCGACGACAGTCGAACTTTTTCGTTGCGAATGTTATTTTTCTACTCCTGCGTTGTACGTAATTTATTTTGGAACGTGCTCTCGTAATATAAGGATCTTTTTGAATTAGATAACTCTCAGCGTCCGAAAGTGCGCTCTCAATTTTTTTTTGTGTAGCGGGATAATAACAAAAATAGAGTAAAACTGAAGCAAGGATGATTTTTATATATCTTCCTAAGCAGACAAGATACCAGTGGGTGACTCACTCACTCAAATGTGTTTATTTCCAATAATTTTTTTCCTTTAATTAGCAATTTTTGATTTATTAGGAAATTGAAGGGATTGGTATCGTGAAACCCCGTATAGCTAAAGGTAGATTTTTTACCAAAGATACCGATTTATCCTTTTTCACAAAGTCATGAGACGTGAGGAATATTCTTTATTTTCTTCGAGGTCTTCATTTTATCGAAGCTGGTATGTTGAAATAGCCACGTAATATTGAAGGAATTGGAAATACTTTATAACGGCCCCATCTTTCTCCTTGTGTGCTCTGCTCTTCACTTAATTTGA
This sequence comes from Orchestia grillus, assembly GCA_014899125.1. Lineage (NCBI taxonomy): Eukaryota > Metazoa > Arthropoda > Malacostraca > Amphipoda > Talitridae > Orchestia > Orchestia grillus. Next base: position 15,844 of record VOMN01069829.1, on the reverse strand, counting down.
TCGCGATCCTCCCCGAGGGAATGCGCAAATTTCCGACGATGCGGAAGTTTTTCAAGGGACGAGAGTCCTTACGCCCGAAAACTTTAAATGGCGCGATTATAAGAAGACTTGGGCCCAGTCGCTGGACGAACTTCTTTTCGAGTTGCAAACGGCGGAACTTTGCACGTGGGCGTCAAGTGTGATGCCGTGCTGGCTTTGTTTTGCTTGTGGATTGTCGCTCGAGCAGATTGACCCGTGCGACTCGCACTGAAATTGAGCAGACCCTAGCAATGGATTTACAGACGTGGCCGCTTATTTTGAGTTCAGCTGTAACGTGTGGACTTCAATCATGACGTTCGTACTTTTCATTACGAAAATCTTAGCTGTTGCTGCGAGCAGAAAGAGATTGATTCTAATGCAATGTGGCCTGGAAGTAACTGAATCTTTTAGGATACGATATATTAATAGGATGATTTTAAAGGCTAACTTTGTATCTTGACTACTCATCAACGCACTTAAGGGTCGATTACTTCTGGGCCACCCTGTGCTATTGCAAGTACTCCTGTGATTAGGGTCACTCATTTACAATGTTAGCATCGTTAGCCCCACAATTCATTTCTCCAGTTTTTAATATTCCCAGCAAAAGGCATCACAACTAGCTAGGTTTTTGGTCTTTCTTTTCATAACTCATTTATACGGCATGCAATCAGAACGAGCCGGTCATGATTCAACTTTGGTACGGTGCTTGGAATTGATGAAACTTTTGCGTGCCGTCGACTTTAGAGCACTCGTAATTTCGTTTACTAAGCCCGTCGCGGCAAGTGCTATGCAGCTGACGTTACGGTGCACGGACAGTGATACGAGCGAAATTGTGGCTTATGACTGTTATTCGAAAAGTGGACGATGATTAAGTGCGGACGTTATCCTCGACGCATATTCTATACTCGTCGCCATTACCTCCACTAATCCAGCCGTCTGGCTCTACATTCTATGCTACCGACAATGCAGAACATTCCTTGGTTAATTTTGTGACGAAGCATTGAGAAAATTATTAAAGTATTCTGACTGATCGTAAGATTTTTGTATCGCTTGTGATGTCACTGATGATCAATGCGTGCATGTGTTGTTTTCTATTCTGAATTTATGAATTATTTTATTTTTTGCCTGCTTTTTTTGTAAAATTGGTGAATATAATTGATAACGAGTGCGTTCGCGCCCAATTCCAGAGGCTAGCTGAAATGAGCAACTCTGCAGTTTTAGAAACCAATTAATTTATCGAAACCGTGGAGTCTCTGGTGGAGCTCTGGGATCGATATGATGAATAAACGACTTCAAGAGTTGGGTAGTCCGTAGCGGTGAGAGCGGCTGTGTTGTGAGATTTCTGTATGTTGTTTTCGTTCAGATTCCCGTCTGGGTCCCCAAGGGGATCTGGAAAGCGTATTCTTATTCAAGGAGGTTCAGCTATTATGAGAAATAGAGTACATGAAATGAAATAACCGTTAGCTCGTTCAACGCAAGGAGAGGTGCTGAGAAACTTGGGTTGGATTCAAATGTTGTGGTAGAATTGTCACGCTTGCCTCCAGTAACTACTGCTTTCGGTTGCTCAGTATAACCCATACCTTATAATCAATTGTAAACGTTTTTCGAACTATTAAAAGCAGTAAATAAGTATCTGAAATAGGTTTATTAAATTATATGTAATTAATTTCTGTACATATTTTGGTTAGATTTTCTCGGTAATGTACCTAATCAATATTGATTTCAGGATGACTTTTTCTATATTTTTTTTATTAACCGAAGAGACGTATTACTTTCATATAGTTCGAAGTATGCATAAACAGCTAAAAGATAATTATACCTAATGATCTTGACCTGAACAAAACACTTTTGGAAAATATCAGTTTTTGAACATTTTTAACGTGCGAAGTTTATTTGTTGATGTAATATACGTTACATTTTATGACTTCGAAAAAACTATTTTCAGAATTTTGTCCAATTTTCTACTATAGCAGCTAGAAGAAATCTGGGAGAAATTTTTATGGCTTCCCACGACACTGCTTTTGAAGTTTCGCGTATTATAATGGCCCAAAGGTTTTGTTTGAATTCGTATTAGGCAAACACATAATCACAATGTTGCCTATTGAGGCTAACGATACAACAAGGTATTGCTTAGTGTGCGTGTGACGTATTTTCCAGCATTTTATGTCGTACTTCCTGGCATGTTCACAATTTTCTTTCTCTTTAGCCGAAAGACCACAATATTGTTATCATATTTTAAAATATTTAGTTGTGAAGTTCTTTTGAATGTTAAATTAGCGCTTTAGTCATATTTTTACTTCATTTCACGAAAATTTGTTCATGAACACCCCTTACTGATTGATTTTCTCCGTCTCTCTTGGTGTTTCACGCTAGCTGTTGTGTCTGGACTGTTATCTTACCGACTCTTTTAGTGGTCATTGATCATTGTTCAGTACTCTACGTTTGATGCAAGCATTAGTGAGTTGGAAAACTGTACGCTGGGAATACGTACTTTTTAAAGAGATTAGAATGCCCCACTAATATCGTTGAAGGCCCCAGGAGTCCGTAATGTATTCGCTTCGGCCCAGGCGCTGCTTCATATGCACTTTCGTAATTTTTTATCCCGTCCCTTTTGCTAAAACTTCATTCTTGATCCTTGTCGTTTATTTCATTGTAAGAATGTATAAAAAAATTTCACGCTTCTTTTTCCAATACGCTCATATTATAAAATTTGTTTCGGTTGCGCGTCGCCTATCAAGAATCATTCCTAGCTCGTTCAGTCCTGCTTAATAATTCTTGCATTATAAATTATTGAGATTTTATTTAATTATTCATTCGTGATGTATGTTGGATGCATCACCTTTCGGCTGTACAAGTTATTTAGAAAATGTTCATTTTGGATTACCATTTTTCGATGGTGAGCTGTAGTCATATGTGTGTATGTAAATATTGTGATAGCTTGCAATTCGAGAAATTCAAATTTGCTTGAAACTCATTTTTACCTCATCACCAGGAAGTGCTCACGAACATTTTTCTGGTAACTAAAGACGAATTCATCAGCAGCAGTTGCTGATGAAACCGATTGGTTCACTTTCCGGAAAACTCATTCCAAAAATGTGAAGCACACCTAAGGTAAAAAGGAACATCTTGATTGACCAACGTTTAAAAATGCCAGGATTCTTTTATCAGTGCTAAAATGAGCATTTAAATAGAAATCGAAATGAAAGATTCCTCAAGAACGACCTTGAAAAACAAAGTGCGTCCTGCAAGTACGAACACAAATATGAGACATCCATCCATTTACGCGCTTTGAATTAACATGCAGCACGCTCATACAACTGCGCATTCATTGCGGCAGCTGCTTGTCTGGAGTGGTGGGGAACAGCATTGTTTTCTGTGCTGTTTTCAGCGTCTATTCTTCTTGTCCTCCGTCAGACATGCGCACTTTGCCGGTGAACTTACAGCCCAACGGCTGCTTACTTACGAGTCCTGTTTAGTTCTCCAAGGAAGCTGGTTTTGCTGCGTCTTTTTCACAGATGTCGCGGGCAGACATACGAGAAGTTGTCGTCCGTGCAATATATAGACGGCAATGAATAAATATTTTCTCTTGTTCACCTTTTGGAGCTGGTTATGACCGTTGTTGTGGTTGTTGACCTCTACCTTGATGTTTTTCAACATTGAAATTAAATCTCTATCATGAGGTGACCTTGGTCCTTTTTTTTTTTAAATCACGAATGCGGATGCGACTTCTTCAATTTTCCTGTACTTTTTTTCTGTTGCTTCTTTGATTATTTCACTGTCGTTCTTCTGAGTTTTTCTGTTTTTATCGTTCCGAACACCCTTTTTACGCGTTGTTGCCCTTGCGCTCTCGGCGTTTTCTTGTGGCGTGAGGCTGTCGAGTGCCGTCAGGGAGAAAGGCCTCGAGCTCTTGCAGCCGCGCCTCCTCCGCTTTTTCCGACCACCCACGCGCTCGCGACGTCAACTACAAGGGCCGACCTTGTCCCTACACCCTAACGAGGGCCCATTGTGGCTCACTTTATTTTGGGGCTCAGTCACAAGATAGTCAACGAGGAGTGGTCCGCCGCCAAATGTGGACCGCCGATTTATGATTTAATTTGAACATAAATTCTGTGAAGGGGTCATCATCCACCAGCTAATGCTTCGTTGGTTTATTTGTCTCGGATTTTCCTAATACTTGTGTGGAGATGAATTGTCTCTCTGTGTGCATTTGATCCTTCATGCAATAAAGTTTCTTGCAATATTTTTCAACATCGATAACTCAAGATGAAGTCCTTTGTGATTTTCTATTGGTTTTTGTTCCGAATAATTTTGCTGTTCAAAATCTTTTTTGTTCAAAATCTCGAGTGAGTGATCATACAACAAAAAATATTTCGAGTGTTGATAAAGACACGAGTGAGAGAGGATTCCCGTCCCAGTACTTTGTTCTCATATACAGTATTGTATTCATACACGCAGTAAAGCAGGCGCGCACTAAATTCTCACAGCGATTTTTTCTCTTTTCTATTAGTGATAATGCTATCGTCTTCCTAAACGTTGGAAGTATTTAATTATTTGCTTCTGTATCGAATATTAAGGAAGTCACTAAGTATAAGGAATTTTTCCATCAGTCCATTTCATGTTTTCCATTGAAAATAATGCTTTCATGTAAACTTGAACTTCGCTTAATGCTCAACTACTGTCAATTGTTCTATTCGGAAAGTTATTTGTAGAATAACCATGAACCTCTTTCAGCAAAATTTCAAAGTTGGTGAATAATTATTTATTCGTGTTAATTGTTTCCTATGTACGATAATAATAGAATTTCAAATGTTGGGGCGTTTTTGGCTGCGCATTATTCTCTGGTGAAAGCCTTGAATTTCGCTCAGTAATTAGCTCATTGTAGTTACGGTGGGGCACAGAGGAGGCGGCCGCGGCGAGTGGCACAGCATACGGAGGTCGCCTGGAGGTCCTTGCCTTGCTTCTCTTGCTGTAAATTGACGGCAGTTCGTGGCAGCGTCAGCGTGATGCCTCGTGGCCATCATCACACTTCGTTTGCATTTCCATTGCATCGACTCAACTCGGTAATCATTTTATTGTTAGTTATTTGAATATCGTCGCGGAAATAGGCACGCTGGTATCTGTTTATAGCTTCTTCATATACAAAATAATTTAGTTTAGCGTCAATTTTTCCATGAACTAAATTATAATCCGAAAAGAAAATGAATTGAATGAATATTTTACATGACAACTTACACACGTACAGACTAAGTATGTTGTGGATATCAGCCTTTTTAGGCCTTGATTCGCGTATATTTTTTTATTGAAGTGTGGTATAAAGCTCATGCTATATGATGAATTTAATAATCGAATAATTTATTGCTCTTTTGTCGCCAAAGCTACATCGAGAAGATCATGTATGCTTGGTAATTTTCTGTCCACTGCAATACTGGTATCTCGTGGCTCGGCAAGCTTCTTAGTTTTCCTTCAGTCGTCTTATTCGTATTTCTTTCTTCCTTAATTAATATCATGTTCAAATTCGATTAGTGTGAATTAACTTTCTTTAATAAATATTTAATAAAATTGCTACTATATCATGAGAACGCAAGTCAGTATTTTGTAATTTACAAATGGGTCATCTTGACGCTACTCTTGGGTTGAAACCATCAAGGGTGAACCACAGGGCCCTAAAAGTCCATATCTAGTTTGAGTCATCACGAGAATCCTGTCAGTAATCCTAGAAGGACAAACTCAGTTTTTAAATAAATGAAATAATGCGAAACGAGCCGTTGGCAATTCAGGTACTTTGGTGGCCAATCAGCATAGGTTTGAACGAAATAATACGAGAGAATTTAAGACTGAACTGTATTATTTGTAATGTCCATGGCTCTTGAGTGCGATCCTTAAAAGGTCGAAATAAGTCGAGTTGCACGAGTCCGTCAGCAGCTTGGCTTACGTGCATCCTAGCGAGCTGCAGACAGCGTTGGTGTCCCAGCGCCGCGCCGTCTGATGGATAGACTTGAATGTCTCCCTCGCTATCGCGGCCGCTCATCATCCCGTGGAGGCTGCTCAGCTTCCAAACGCTTGTAAATTGAGTTGCTCACTGCTATTTTAGGGTCATTATGGCCCTGTGGCATTTCATTATAATTTAAGAACATTGCTTGGGATAGGCCAAGGCCTCACTTTGTGGCATCTTCGAAGCTTTTTTGTGTCGTTATCTCCTGTCGTAAATTATGTTTTATTCTACGAGTTCCTCAAGATCGTACGCTGAAACGGATAGTCCTTCAGATACTTTGGGGACTGAGCGCTCCCAGAGAAATGCCCAAGATTTTTGATGATTATTGAGACCCTTGACGTATTCTGCTGCATTTACGCATGTACATTATGAAGCGCTTTTCAGTTCGTTGCGTGAGAGGACAATTTTTTAGAGGCACCTTTAGCTTTCTGCTACAGATACCGCACCACTAGTAGCGAAATACTAATTTGATTTTAAAGAGTCTCTATGGGTTTAATTTATATATTTTTCGGTCTTTTTGATAAGGCGTTCGGCGATTTGTTTCGATGTGCTCCTGCTCGGGTACCACTCTGTAGTCGCTTGCGTATCGCTTTGCAATACGCTTATTTTCTTGGATTCAAATTTAATGAGAAGCATTCTAAATGAAATTGCTGGTGAGAGCATCTCAGACTCATAACTGTAGTTATTTACACGCCAGTCTTCTGTTTTGTTTAATTTGAATTTTACTGTTGGTAGGGAAAATAAACTAAAACTGCTAAACATCTTTTGGCCTTAAATTGAAAACAAACATCGCAACTTCTCTTACTCATGAATCATTTGAACAGAATTGATTACTCATATTATCCAGGTCGATCAAATATCCATATCAGTCACTCGTAATTTCATAATGAGTTGTAATTAGTATAGAACTCTCGTAAACCCGTACAATCGTTAACTTTCTAAAACCATCAAGTATCGTTTATTTCGGTAAGTATAAAATTCACGTACGTCATTGTTTCTATAGATAGTCGATTAAAATGCTAATAGCACATTCTTTTTCTTCTTATGGCGAATTTTTTTAGATTTTGATATCAGACTCCTAGAATTTTCTACTACGCTTTAGATGAGTCGATATTGGGGCGATGTCCCTTAATGCTCTAGCGAACGAGGCGTTTAAGTTATCACAACATAGAGTAAAGCCTGAACAGCCCCAAATTAAGTAACCGAATTAGCAGGTACAGTTTCGCGACCGTTGGTGCACCTGTGGGTGGCCGCATTATTAAAAAAAAATCTCCAAATTCGCTAAAGAAGCGACTGGAGATAAAAGACCGCCACCCAAAGGCATGACGAAATTGCTACACCTTCGAGCCACTCAAATGATAGCCTCGAGAGCCTCAATAAACCTCGATGACACGAATGGTTGCTGCATGAAAAAGTGGCGAAGTCCGATGTTCGGATAAAGTCATCTGGAAAGTTTACTAGTTGTTTGGCTGTCACAAGTACTACATTCTTTGTACCGATTATTTGTTATTTGACTGCAAGGGATTAGTGTTAGCCTGAATAATTAGTCATATTACATAAAGTTTATCAAAACCCTGTCAGTCGTCTTCCGTGTAGTTTCTGCTGCTAAAACAATTTCGGTTGTCTTACGAACGTGAGGTACCATGTGTGGGTATAAAATGACTGCTATTTGTCCCTAATCGTGCATTATGAGGATTGATCGTGCAATTTATTCCTATGCGTCATGTACCAGATCTGCTTGCCTGAGATGAAAATACGTGAGATTTTTTTAGTTCATGACAGATTACCGTGAGCAAGTGCACGGACGTTATTTCTGTAATAGTTTGCAGAGTAAATGCAGTTTTGAACCTTCTCGACGAGGCACGTTGTAGAGTGATGCTTCCTACGAGTACCTTGGGGACTCCGCTCCCATTAAAGGGTATCCTGTAATGGTGTAGATCTGTCCTTGTCACCATATCCTTATTATGCTCCGCGGGATATCTGCTACGCGTTGTGCAGGAGTCTGTTGTGAAAGTAGGCTGAGATCAGAAGCTCTAATGTCAAGTTTTCAGACTAGTGAGAGAATTGCAGTTGCAAAATTATTCGTTGGAACAATTCGGAATCAAGTTCACTTTCCGTGTACGTAAGATTCACGCCTTCTAAAAACCAGTGACATCGATGAAAAATGCATTTATCTGCGAAAGTATCTAAGTTGTCCAACACATTTGGCGTTGCGTGTGCAAAAGTTGGTATGCTTGGTTTGTCGTTGAGAGGTATTTATCTTTACTTTGTCTCTACTTTCATTCAAAGGAATCATTAGTAGGGCAAAGCTGCCTTGTCGTGCAGCATGTCGCCATCTGTTGTATTCGTTATAACGCTCCTTTTTCCGTTTTCAAATATCATTTTTCGAAATATCGTTTTCTATTTCTTGAAAGCGCTTCTCAGAGATTGCAATTGCACTAGCTCTTGCATTCCTTTCTGGACACTCGCATTTTAAGTTGCCAAGGAGGTTATGTATGACGTACAATTACATCGCCTGTGTAATGCGGCGTGCGCAGTCCGCTCTGGCTTTCTAGCGTTAAGACGGTGTATAATCGAATCGTTTCTTGCATTTGTTTCCGTTAGAATTTTGACATGGATGCCTGAATTAATGACTGATTTGGCGCTTTCTTCTGAAAAAAAGTAGCTTAGTTGTATTATTTAGTTTGTGGGCTCTCTTGCATTAACATTGTGGTAGCTCCTGGATCTGTGGATGCTAAAGTGATTGCCTGAGCGATGTTCCAACTAAACTACTTGAAAGAGTTGACAAAAATTTCATTTACTACTGTTTCGTGGCATTTTTTAATTTCAATTACTTCTCAGGAGTTTTTGGTCTCGCATGTTTAATGTTACTTATTGAGTTTTTTTGTGTCAAGTGTAAATGAAATAAGTACCCTTGTTCGATTGATTTGTAAAGTGAAGGAAGTAGCGTTAAAAGTTTCCATATGAAGGTCTACACCTTTTGAATTTATAACAAAAGACGTGCATCACTTGGTAGTAAATGTACTCTTAATTCTCTTAAGCCGCCGGTCGAGGAAAGATTGTTCTGGTTTGACCTCGGATGATTGTCTGTCCTCTAGTCCATGACTTGCTGATCCTGATTTTCCTGAATTGCAAGTAGGACCTGAAGTACAATGCCTTACGCCATTGTATCTGCGGACTTGACGTTCCTCGTGGCTCTTTATGACTAGTAGAATTCATAAAAGTAGATGTAGTTGCCTATTAGAGCAAGGCCATAGTATGGCTTCAACCAATGCAATGTCCTTAGATAATATTTTTGCCTCGTTAGGAATGTTAACACTGCTCTTGAACTCAGTGAGTTACTTCGGTAGTTAACGTTTGTATAGTCTATTCGATGTGTTCATGTCTGCGATACCTTGGAAATTGATTTCGCTTCCGTTTATTTATGACATCTCCTGCGTACATGATGATGCAGTCATTATTGCATAGCATTATACTATAGCATAACATTTATACATTTCATTATTGTTTTTTGGCGGATCTGCTTTTTTTAATTTCCTTGCGCTGTTTCTTGTCGTGGCCTCATAGTGTTTTCGTCTGTGCTTCCAGATCACATAGCGTAAAACATCACTTAGCTCAGCAACACATAGTGTCTAGAACGGCTGTAATTTCTTCTTGGTGTTGAATCTCTGTTATGTAACTTTCTTCCTTGCATCGCTTTGACTTCTGACATGGCTGAGTGTTCTTTTTTTGTACTCGTAACGTTTATTTTTTTCCTGCCGTTGGTCTAACACCGACCATCTGACACGGCTCTGAAAGATCCTACCAACTGAGAAATTGAAAAGTGCGCTGCGTCACTTTGTAGAAACTATCTTTCGGAAGAGGCGCGGTGCTTGGCCCTTGTTTCGTTCAAGGTCAGTGTCGGCGCGCAATTTTTTTCTCCTCAACGCGAACGCAGATTTTTACTATTGGCAACGAACATTTGGTGCAGGCTACCTTCCAGTTCAGTGTTTCCCGCATCGAGATATTACTCGGAGCCGACCTGTACGTCAACTCACACTCTTACAAGCTCTTATTTTGAAACAATCCAGCTCATAATTACGCCAGAATATTTTTTCATATAATTTCTTTTCTTATATAGAGCTAAACGTCTGACGAAAATAACTATGGAAATTATTGTCGTGTTATGATCGTCTTAAAGCAATTTTTGATTATCTACTTCTTAAAAAAAAAATCAATGCTAGAAAATCTACATATTAAATAGAGTGGATTAGAAATGGATACATTTTCGTTGAAAATTGGTGTCGTATTGTTGTTGGTTAGTTTTTATTGACGCGCCTCAATGGCTTTATCAGGGTAGCGTTCTCCCAAATCGAGCATTACGAATCCTATGTCCTGAAGTTTTATTCTATTGTGTAGCCTGTCAAGTGGGATGATTCGTTACGCCATAGACTTCATGGTACAATCAATACTGCTGATTGTCTATTTAGGGAAAAATGTGCGAAAATGATTGCAATCAATGCCTTTCGTTTAGTCGCTTTCAGGAACACTTATCGCCGCGATTAGCTCTTGATAGGTTGTATTTTTCCGACAATTAAACTAATGCTAGTGAGAGAACAATAGCAAATTTTTTGCTATCCAATATAACGAGCTCTTAATCAGCTTAAATTATCATTAATTGTTGACCAATTTATTTTGAATATTCATTATTTTAAGTATTCATGTTTAATTTTCATGGCTCATAAAAGTCTGTTCCTGTGCCCCGTATGGTTGTGCTCCAAGATTCCCCGTCTTAATTTAGGTTTCCTGGCGGAACATTCGTCACGTCATGCTGAACTTTACAGCCTGGCTTTCTCCCTCGACATCGCCGTATGCTGTGCAGCGCTCGACGTTGTTTAATGGCCGGTCTTGTGCGCTGACGCCGCCAATTTTGCTAGAAATGCGCATCAGATTTTCAAGAGGGGAACTTGTAGTTCCCTTTTATTGAAATTCATAGTACGCGGCTTGGAAGTGGGTGTTGTGATCTGAATTTGTGGGATCCGCACAACAATCTTAATTGACAATTTTAGGTGTTTGCGTTCGAGTTTGTAGCTTGACACGTTTCCTATGACAATGATATTCGGGTTCGGATGAAATGACTCCTCGGCTGGTCACGTCGCAGGAATTGTATTAATTCGTTTAACTTCCTTGTATTGCCTTGTTGGTGTTGTTTTTCGTACTTGGAATACAATCAATCGGATTCAACGCTAGCCTCTGACGATCCTAGTTTCTACGACTGCTTCCTGTACCACGAAGAGGTTCCCCAAGTTTAAGACCGACCTACGCCGTTGTTGCTGCAGCAGGTGCTGTGTGTAATGGGCCTAATTTCGAGGGAGAGCGCCAGATCACCAGTCTTGGTGTCACCTCATTTGTCCGACCGTGCCCAGGATGGCACCTAATTTAACGGGAGCTCTAATCTGTGCAGCGGCCACTATCGGGGGACCTGCCAGGACTCGACCATTCACTCCTGACACTTCCATCAATAATCGCTCGCTCTCTCCTGCAGTAGAACAGTGAAGAATTTACTGTGCGCAGCCGCGTCAACTCGTAAGATGTTTCACTCTGAAGGCTCTCCTCTGCAAAGCTCGCAACGCACACGTGTGGGCAGGTTCTTAAAAAGCAATGCCATTGTTTCTTGTCTTCGTCGCCAACTGCGGGCCTCGGTAGTTTTCCTGAAGGTCATCTACTACACGAGCCTTAAGGTAGATGTATCGTACGAAATGTTACTCAGACCGCTTCGCTGTAGTGATCGGATTATTTGAGGTGTGGTCTCGCTCAAGTTGTAGACTTCTAATTTTGTGGGTCTAAAAATTCTAATCAGTGTGTGACATCTGTTTTCGCTAGATTGATTGATAGTTTTGCCTAATTTCGCAAGATCTTCTACGCACAAGTTTGAAATTGTGAACGAGTAGAAGCGAAAAGGAAACTATAAATTGAACGAAAATTTTTGATATGTGCGACTTCAGAGACGAAAATGTTTCAAAAAGTGCTCATTAATACATCAGTTGAACAGTTCGCTTTGACTGGAGCAAGCCACTGTCATGGTCGAAGGAAAATTCATTCGAGAACGTGCTACTCTTGAAGGAGTTTCAATATTTTTACACACCATATGTGTTAAGGGAATTAATCTTATCCCTTCCTAACTTCATACAAATAGTTTCGTTCGTCTATATCAAAGAGATTTTTATTTTCGATCAGCTGTGCGGCAACAGCTAAGATGTACTTCCTCGTTTGTTCAATAGCGTAAAATTATAAATGGGGAAGTTGTGCTCTTTACGTCGATCAAGCAATATCATCTTACTTGGAGTGGCAGAGTTGTGAACTTCTTCGGTGCTTTGGTTGTGAACTCAAGTGGTGCTCTTAACTAGTTGATTATTCGTGTGAAATATACTTCTCGTGCGAGATTTCATGCAATTGTGTTTGATGAAGGTAGAGATGAAATCTTTCGGGAATTATTTGTTAAGACTAAGAGGGAGACCACGTGTCTACCACGTTCGTTGGCTGAGATAGAGAAAAACATGGCATAGTCAATTTTCCTGCGGTGTCGCGGAGCAAATCCCGGAAATCCTGTCCTTAATTAGGACTTTTCATAGGAGCGAAGTGAGTATGCATAGGCCTGGTAGCCTGCATTATTGTATTAGATTTGTCAACAGCAGTTCTCACGTTCGTGACGAGTCCTCTGGCCTACTTGCTCTGGGCCCTCGCAAAAAGCTGCTTTTTGTGAGGTGCATGCGCTGGCTCCGGTAATGCAGGTCTGACATGCTGTTGATTTATCGCCGGTTTTAATGCGCCCTAATGTCTTTTTAGGGCCTTCTAATCCCCGTGTGAGCATTTTTGTTCATTCTCGCGCCTAGCTAATTGCAAATTTGTTCGGGAATTACCCTTGTGAGTTTCACCTAGTTTTTATTCCGATGCCAAATTGTCAGAAGTATTGTTTTCTTCGCCTGCATTCGGTGTGGGCAATGATTGAGGGTTTGTGATGTCTATTTTCGGTTCTCGTGTAGAAAGTTTTCCGAAACTGAGAAGCGCAAGGACTGTCATTCAAATTGCCGTGATTGAATTGTGTGAATAAGACGATACCTAAAGCATAGTCAAAGCGTATCGGTGTTCATAGACATTTTTTTAAATCAATGCTTATTGAATACTGTACATCACCTTTACTGAACTTTCGCTATTAGGATATTGCCGGAAATAGTTCATGGCAGCGAGGACCGTAACAATAAGGAAAGGTCTTGCCGGTTTATCTGTGATTTCTCTTGAAAAATTTTTCCGTGAATGACTGAACCCTGACATTGTACGTGTGTGCAAGAATGTCTAGTCTATTATTAGCGACAAACTGAAATATTTCAACATTAAAGCTTTTTCTGACACCAATTACTAGAAGGAATTTCTTATTTCAGTATTGAAGCATGGAGGAGTAGAGTTGTTACCCTCCAACTGACCTCTTGATGACCCATCTGCATTATGCAGTACACTCGAATCGCATCACTCTACTTTTTTCCATTATGTTTTCTAGTTTCACCTCTACTTTCTCGGCAGACTCGGTGTAAAACTCTTTGGTGCATCTCGTGCAGTGGCAATGTCTGACGAGAAATAGGTAACACTATCAACTGTAAGTTGTGTATTGGCCGGATGTTGGCGTTGTATTTATATCCTTACTTTCTCCTGCAACCAGATTTAAACACCTTTTTTTGTATGACTGATTAACTACAAGTGATCGTCTTCCTACTTTATAACTATATATAGACACGGTTAAGGTGATTACATGCAAATCATTTTTAATGGCCTACTTTAAAAACCAGTTATGTACAAATGATGTACATTACGGAACATTTGTGCCTTTACGCCATTATGATGCTATTAATACGCATACCGTTTTGCCCTTCATTTTATCTCATCATGTAAAAGATGTTTTGTTATATGTATGTGTATGTACTGTATGCTCTACAAGCTAACATAACTTGTGGATAGTGACGTAAATATTACGCTTAGTGTCGAGACAGGAACTATTTTCTTCCGGAGCCTTTATCGGATTTCGAGATGATTTCCATTTTTCTGCTGCCCGTTTTGTTGCGAGCACAAGAGTGTTCCGTGCCCTTCAATAATTATTTTTGTAGGAGCGAGCGCCACGAGGTACCTACGATGCTAATTAGCAAAGACAAGCGCATCTGAGCGTAGATAAGCCTGGTGACGTATGCGCCTCCGGCTGTCACGGCTTCTAATAAGCAAGCGTAAAGCGTAACGTGCTTCTGAGGCAGTGAACGTGCTTCTGAAGCAGTGAACTTGCTTCTGAAGCAGTGAACGTGCTTCTGAGGCAATGAACGTGCCTGTGAGGCAGTGAACGTGCCTCTGAGGCAGTGAACGTGCTTCTGAAGCAGTGAACATGCTTCTGAAGCAGTGAACGTGCTTCTGCGGCAATGAACGTGCCGCTGAGGCAGTGAACGTGTCTTTGCAGCAGCGCACGTGCCGCTGATCGCATTACGGCTGCTGTTACTATGATCGTCAGTATTATGTTAGTATTGAGTATTGTGTTATTCTCTTGATTTCCTTCTTACGGATACGATTTCTAATATTTCGTTGCTAATTGTCCCGTTGTTGTTCTTGTTGCTGATCTTTTACGTTGCTGTTGTCATTTGGTGATAGTTGTTCTTTAGGCGTTAATATGATGAAATTTTATTTTTTTTCTGGTTGCTATTATTCCTTTTGCCACCGGTTTTGATTTGGCGTTGTTATTTTTGCGCTGATAATTTTTGTTGCTCAGCATTCCGATTATGCATCTATCTATATTCTGGTTGATAAAACTATCAAGTGTTGGTGCTATCACATGAAGTTCTGTAGTTCTGTCTTTTGCTGTTCACTTTTTTTCTTGTAGCTAATGTCTGGGTAGCGAACCTATGTCTAGCATTGTTTTGTTAGGATAAAAAAAGAACATATTGCCGCCCCTAGTGCACAAATGGGGGTTTTGCTAAATCGTAATTGAATAATTTCGACTAATAAGTGGATAAATATTCGAAATATTGGTTCAAATTATTTGGTGAATATTTTTGTTTTAGCTAATTGTACCACAAGATGCAGCAGATACAGTTCTTTCACTTCAAAGGGCTGTGAATCTATATCAGCTGTTTAGACCATCATTTGGTCTTGATAGTTTCAATTTGAAGTAACAAAGCTTTTTTGATTTTGTGTATAACATAGGGAAAGGAAGGTTTTCGATAAAATTTCGTTCCATTTTCCCAGTTTCTTTTTGAATGTGAGAGTTGTCTCTGCCACACTCTGTATATGTAGTTGAAATTTGTTGTGGATTACTCAATGCTCGAATTCACGTTCTCATTCATCATACGTTCTGACCAGGCACTCAGGGATTGGCCTTTTACGCGTGCGTTAATTTGGTATTCATGTAAGAACGATTCCTGATGTATTTATGGCTTCTCTTTTTATTTTGTGAGACTTGATTAGCATCGCAACTGAGGATGTAATACGGGCATGCCCGTACCCTGCGAATGCTCAGTTTTCTAAGCGTATACTTTGGCTTGCTGCGGTCGATCGCTCTTTCTTGGCGCCAAGGCTTCTCATTAATTGACGGTTCGCAGGGAAGAGGCGTATTTAATGTTAATTTAGTGGTGACAGGGCAGTTGTTGCTGCTGCCCCATGTTAACTATTCTTGCTTCTGCCATGCTCCGGTAAATATATGCTCGCACACTGTATTTTTGCTATCTGCTGGAGTGCTGTTGGTGCTGCGTTCACTTCTTTTGTTTTAGTTCGCTCGTTGCTTCACTTGTCATCTCAGCTGGCGATGTGCCAAGTAATCGACATCGG
>VOMN01069827.1:0-14277 GCA_014899125.1 Orchestia grillus | reverse complement strand
AAGTGGGGAGGAATCTGTCATGAGCCCCGAAATATCCCCCTTTTACCCCTCCCCACTGCGAGGTGCATCATTTAGGAGGGAAGTATGATTTTTGAGTGTTTCTTTTGTGGTCTGTATTGTATGAGGCCTTGTTGTGTGGGTTGTGTGTGTCGCGCGGGGTGCCTGTTGTGTGTGTCGTGTGTTGAGTGTGTTCGCTGCACCGTCAGTTGTTGCACCATCTGTTGCTGCACCGTCTGTTGCTGCACCGTCTGTTGCTGCACCGTCTGTTGTTGCACCGTCGGTTGCTGCACCGTCTGCTGCTTCACCGTCTGTTGCTGCACCGTCTGTTGCTTCACCGTCTGTTGTTGCACCATCGGTTGCTGCACCGTCTGCTGCTTCACCGTCTGTTGCTGCACCGACTGCTGCTCCGCCGTCTGTTTCCTTCTCAGCGTTCACCTGCTCTGAATTCAAGCCACAAACTCAGTAGACTTTGCTTCAATCACACGCTCGTCAATTTCAATGAAGTTTCTCGTATTTCTCGAGATTTATTGCGAACAATCTCAGAGTAAACTTTAAAGCTTCCAGAACTTCTCGGGAACAGCTGTCATGCTCTTTTTGTCCACGCTCTGAAATCAAATATGATTTCCCGACCTTACCTTTTTCTTCCAGAGATCGGACACAATTTCTCAGCAGTTTCCATTAGAAATAAGACTCAATTTCTCAGCTATTATGCAGGTCCGTCGAACTGCTCAGATGCAAATACAGCACACGCACATGCGCACACACACGCACATGCACACACGCACATGCACACACACGCACATGCACACACGCACATGCACTCACANCATGCACACACGCACATGCACACACGCACATGCACTCACACGCACATGCACACACGCACATGCACTCACACGCACATGCACATACTCTTTTAATAACAAGCACCGCTCTGGCTCGACTCCCTCAGTTTTGTTCCCTCGTGAGCGCAGGCTCGAAAGGCGAACTTACCCTCAAGGTTCCCTCGTGAGCGCAGGCTGGAGGGGCGGACTTACCCTCAAGGTTCCCTCGTGAGCGCAGGCTGGAGTGCGGACTTACCCTNCCTCGGCCTTAAATTGCCGCTGCCCTACAATTGGCGTTCACCCCGTAAAATGGCTGCTAGCCTTAAATTGCCCTTTTGATCTCAGCTCTGAGGCCCTGGAAAGTCACTGCTGGCAGCGCGCGCTCGTTTTTGCAGCTTTAAGCTCTCGCGAGGCTAACAGTTTAACACTTGGCCTATTTGTCAGTTTGTCAATTTGCTGGTGAGCCAGTTTATCAGTTTCCCGATTCGCCAGTCTATCAGTTTGCCAGTTTGCCAGCGTACCTGCGTGCCTTTTTACCAGGGTGTCTGTGTGGCAGTCAATGTGTCTGTGNGTGTTGCAGTCAATGTGTCTGTGTGCCAGCGTGTCTGGCTGCTAATGTGCCAGAGTGTCAGTGTGCCTGAGTGTTCGTATGCCTGGCTCTCAGTGTGTCTAGGTGTCAGTGTGCCCTAATGCTAGTGTGCCAGTGTGCCAGTATCGCGTATGACTACAATAATGAAGTTAATTACAATTAATGCCCAACTCAATTAGACCAGAATCACCAGAGAGCGTAACACCCCTAGGCAGCCTTTCTCGTAATGACATCAGCTTTCCTAGATGCGCATTTCCGAGCGATATTTTGCACTAACCTTTGCATCTCTCAGCCGTGGGAGTCTGTCGGGGAGCAGTGGCGAGGTTTTATGCAGGCCACGCGACTGATGCAGCTATTGCAGAGATCTTCTGCAGACCACGCGACTGGTGCAGCCATTGCAGAGATCTTCTGCAGACCACGCGACTGATGTAGCCATTGCAGAGATCTTCAGTTCGACACTAACTCCGTTGACACACTTTTCTTGGTCAGGAACCTATCAAAAGCTCTTTTTAAGATTTTTGTATTATTGTTCTCGTGAGATTCCAGGTGGAGGTGCACGTTGACTAACATTTCATATGTACGAGCGAGTTTAACAGCATTGCTCGTAGCTGTTTAAATTTACTTGTACACGGATAATATGCGTACACTACGCGTATTTAAAGACTGCACGTTTTCATTTCGTCTACGTAGTATGGAATTCATTTTCTTCCTAATAGAGAAACTGAAGTCAGCGTCTAGTATAAGGTAGGCGGATGTTCCTACTGATAATACTGTATAGCTGAATATCAAGGCTCATTGTCTAGCTGATTATCCAATTGAAAATTCAGCAGAATACCCATATGATTATCCAGCTGATTATCATTCTCCAATTGAAAATTCAACAGAATACCCGTATGATTATCCAGCTGATTATCCAATTGAAAATTCAACAGAATACCCGTATGATTATCCAGCTGATTATCCGATAGACCAGCGAGTGTTTTTTCAATTGATAATCTATTTGATAATGTCACTGACTATTTGGGTTGACTTTAGGATTGTTACAGTATTGTAGAGCTCAGTGTTGCAGATGGTATCACAGCTGATCCCGCATTTTCATCTCCAGCTGACCTTTCGCAGTGACCTTCCAACTAGGCTTCCCTTCAACTTACCTACAGAAGAGTTTCCAACTAATCATCTTCATAACTTTCTCACTGACTTCCCCCCCCCTTGACTTCACAGCTAGCTGCTATTTCCAACTGCGCTTGCCCACTGACTTTACAACTGATCTTCATTCATGACCTTCCAGCTGATCTTGCCCACAGATCTTCCAACTGATCCTTACTCCTCGCTTTCCAACTGGTTTTCTCCTGAAGCCTCTTCCTTATCGTCGACGCAGATCGTTGACAGATGATCCTCCCTACTGATCTTTCTGGCCGATCTCCCAGGAAATCCGGCGAGGTCTCCGGCCGTAAGAAGATAGGCCATTTCCAGCAACTCACCTGAGAATTGCCGACCCCTGCTCGCCTCTCAAAGTAGAGCGGAAATTACTGTATATCAAACTTGAGCTCTGCATTATTTCTTGTGCATAATTTGGAGGGGTCGCGGTAATTTCTGAGATTTCCTTACCTCTCCGTTAGTTTAAGGTGAAGAAAAGATGTCGACGGACGAAGAGGATGTTCGAAAGAGCTGTGAAGGAACACCTGAATTACGGCGTATAAAACAGCGTTGTTTTCACTTAACGAGGCCCAGGTTCTGCAGACAATAAATTCGCGGTAAATGGGCGCCACGAGTGCCACGTGGCACTGCATTCTGGGTCGACGTCGGAACAAGTTCCCGTGAATTTCCGTTCGATAAAAGTGCAAGTTTTGAGCGACCAAATTTTGCTCAGGAAGCTTACGCGGGGCTTTTGTTTTTTACTGGACTTCGTTTATGTACATAAATTTATGTAAATGACTTATACGTTTGAAAAAGATAGACATCTTTGACCTGTCATGTCCTTGAAACAGATCTGAATGACTCATCACGCACCTTGAAAAATACGGATGTGAATCATCGTATACTTGAGAAGGGTAGGTAGAATTTAGAACATACCTGAAAGAGGTAGATATGATTCTTTGTATATTTGAGAAAGGTATTCATAACTCATAGTATTGATGAAAAAGATATATTTCCAAAATATATCACACATCTGCAACAGATATGCATATCACATGAAATACTGTAAAATCTCTTATAACAACTTAAGCTCCAAGAAGATAAATATATGCAAGTACACCATTTTCTCCTTCTATAAATGAAAACGCAAATTTGCAGAATTACCATTCTAACTTGCCAGCTACGTAAGCTCGTTAAACCTTTTTTGTTATAGTAGACGTGATTGGTTATATAGGGTGGTCCAAAAGTAAGGTATTCTTACTGATATCGGTAGCACTGATACGTTAACAAATGTTTGGATACAATTTCATGAGAGGGTACCTTGCTTTCAAGCTGCTCTGTAGTGAAGTGAGTGTGTACGTTTGTCCCTAAGTATTGCACGGGCTCTGACATATACGCTTATTTCGTTACATAAACAATAATGTAATTATATTTGACTAACGTATCACACATATTATGACAAATATTTTGGCAATACCATGGTATTATGATTATGACAAAGCAAGACTGCTGTTGCTCTGCGGTAATTACGAGTACTGCGATTGTTTAAGCTAGGGTAGGTTAGTCTATTGCTAAGAGTATTTAAAATAACTTGGACGTAATGTAGGCAGAATTTCATGTAGTTGACAGTGTTGATACTTGCATGATATAATATTGGTATACTGTTACAATAGCTCGGAAATAACCCTACTTAATGGCAGCAGACTATTAAATTGGCCCCTCTGACACCAGCAAACAATTAAATTTACCCTTGAGGTACCAGCAGACCATTGAATTTACCCTTCTGGTACCAGCAGATTATTAAATTGACTCCTCAGATCTAAACAAACCATCAAAGCTGCTCCTCTGATGCCAGTAAATCATTGAATGTACTCTGCAGATGCAAGTAGATCAATAAAGTTACATTTCAAAAGCGAACAGACCACTGAAGTTACATTTCTGACGCAAGTATATCATTAAAGTTACATTTCTACCACAAGTAAGATATTAAAGTAACATTTCTGCTACAAGTAGACCATTAAAGTTACATTTCTGCCACAAATAGACCATTAAAGTTACATTTCTGACACAAGTAGACCATAAAACATGCATTTCAGACGCGAGCAGACCACTGAAGTCACATTTCACACGCAAGTAGACCATTAAAGTTAGACTTCAGACTCAACAGATTTTCAAAGTCACACTTTTGACGCAAGCAGACCACTAAA
Organism: Orchestia grillus; assembly: GCA_014899125.1. Taxonomy (NCBI): domain Eukaryota; kingdom Metazoa; phylum Arthropoda; class Malacostraca; order Amphipoda; family Talitridae; genus Orchestia; species Orchestia grillus. The sequence goes on along the minus strand of VOMN01069827.1, from coordinate 9,520 downwards.
GCTACTCCTTAGATGCAAGGAAGGCCTTTAAGTCGTCCAAGTCAGTTTTCATTCGAGGAAGTTTGGACGAGTTCAGCAGATTTCAAGGCGAGGTAAAAGTTGTCTATTAAGTCGTCTTGCAGGGCAGCCTGAGCATTCTTCCTAAGCTCCTTAATGCGTCCAAGTTGTAATGCGCGGCCGGGCACTGCAGAACATCACTTAACTCTTCATTACGGCGGACGCCGGGCCCCAAATTTGTGCTGGTACGAACGTACGTGAATATAATCAACGTCGTGTCCGTGCGTGACCACGTCTTGAACTGCTTTTTAACCATGCGCTTTAAAATGACATGTGTTCTCATGTGTGCGCGCGTGTAGTGTATACGTGGGGCTTAAAGTGTGCAGGGGTGTGTGTAACAGTGTGTGTATGGGCCCGAGGTTGTGGGTTGGCATTAATTAAGACAAAACTCCGCTATAACAACCCTGAGTTTACTTGAGTTTGATGCGACGCTTTAGGCATTTGGGCGAACGTTTGCTGGCGTTTTGGACCTTTTGATATTTTTGCGAAGCTCAAATTTTCATTTTTACCTTACGGGAAAATCAATCCTCTAAACCATTCGTGCTTAGCGATTGCCCGAGGTTGGCTTGGCATTTTTCACACTCAATTTAGTCACGCTTGAAACCTATTTTCACAGTTTCGAGCGTGTGCTCCTACGTATTAATTCACTACCGAAAGTATAAAACTGTAAAATAATAAATGCAAAGCCGCAGAATGTCTCTCCCAGTTTAATTTTTCTATAAGTTTTCTGTATTTGTATCAATCATTATATAAATCTGTTGTTGAGGCTGCACAAAAGTTAGACTGCTGTCGCAGGGGACATGCCCCGTCGGAGGCGGGCTTCCACCACACACGTACACTCATCAATGAAATTTTATGCATGTTCGTCCTTTGAAAGAGTGTGGTGCCACTCTTAATATCTCATGAAACTGGTACGTCTGGTGAGTGTCGGGGCAGTGATGATGGTGTCGTTATTTGTCCGACGTTATAGCTGTTGTCGTTATAATGTTAATTTTAATTTTAGAAGATACAATGAGTTCAAGTACCATGTTTTACTTCTCAGATGTCACAGTTGTTGTTGTTTCAATGTGGATGCTAATTATGGAGGGCACAATACTTCCAGATACCAACTTGTACTTCTCTGACGTCACAGCTGATGCCAAAACAAAAGTTCTTATTAAGTATGCACGACGCAATAATATGTCCCACTCAAAGGGGTACTTCTGTAAATTTAGAATTATCACTAGAATATTTAATTTATCAACAGATGACACCAGAACTCGAAACACCTCAACTGATGCTTCTTCGGTTGGAACACCAATGTCCTCGTCCAGACAATGCCTGTGAGCTGTCGGCCTGCTCTTCCAGCGCCGTTCACAGTTCATGAATGCAAAACACGCGAGAACCTTTATTAAATCCAACACATTTTACCGTTGGGTTTTAAATGCCTTACTGGTGAGGTGGGGGATGTGAGGAATGTGTGGTTTGAACTTCCTTTTCCAAGGGAAGTACTCCGCAGTCGCTTGAAAATGTCGCCCTGAGCCGGGTATCGAACTAAGGTCCTCTCGTCTACGAGACCACCACGCTGCCACTATGCCACGGAGCCCACACAACGCTCTACAGAAACTACAGTACCCGGAGCCCACGGTAATAACTGGCGCTCATGTGTCGAGGTACACATTAAAACGACCCTAAAACCCTCCGTATATTTGCGTACTACACATCACGATTCATTAACCGGCTGTTGCAGAACGAAGTTAACCCTGGCTTTCGAGCTTCATTTTACGCCTAACTCCCTCAGTTTACTTAACTAACCTTTGTGCCTAGCATAAGCTCTCGACTTCCCACAAAAGTCTCACCATTACAGCCGTAAAATCAGGTACATTTTGAACAGCTTCAGTCCTCATGGAGCAGCTGTTGCAGGGCGCAGTCGAGACGGGGCCGCTGTTTAGACGGCAGTCAGAGGGTGCCGTCCGACAGCTTTCTAAGGCGCACACTCAGCCTCTCTGCCTGCTATTTTTTGGACCTTCTTCTTTCTGCACGACTGTTTTTTGTGTCGACTTTTTTAAAAGACACGCTGTACGAGAGACGGCTTAGAGAGATAATCTCTCTCACGCCTCCCTCTCTCTCTCTTTCTGTTTGTCTTTCTTTCACGTGTCTATTTCTTTTCTTATACAATGTATATACGTATGTCGTATGTACGTACGTAAAAGTTCAATCAATATACAGGTGTAGGTATGTTGTATGTACGTGTATGCACGTACGTGCCCGTACGCAGAGCTGGGCAGAGAGGCCGCTACATTTCATGAAATGTAGCGGCCGCTACATTTCAAAGTAGTGCTGCCCACCTCTGCTCGTACGTAACTTTGTAAACTCAAATTCTCTTTTATTCACTCTCTATGAACCCACTTTTGAGAACGTTCTCAAATTCATCTTCAACAGCCTCTTACGAAGCGCTCTGCGTTCGCTGGAATGAAGGCACGAGGGAGATGTACGACCCCACGCGGTGGGAGGCGTTGTACATGTGTACACTTACTACGGTGTGTGCATCCGCTGTAGTGTGCACACCCGCTGTAGTGTGTACACCTGCTGTAGTGTCTACACCCACTGTAGTGTGTACATCGGTTCAAGTGAGTACATGTCCGGCAATGTACCCATGCTATGCGATGTGCACATTCGCGTTGCCCTCTGAAATTACACCTCAGCTCCTGTCATACTTGCCAGCTCTACGAACGTGTGACGCAGCACAGGCACACACCTGGCTCACACGCTATCGTACACGTGTTGTACGTACGTACATCGTCGAAGTTAATGGTAGCCTCAGATTGTTACAAAAGCAATGCCGATCCGCATAAGTGTTGTGTTTGGGCATGCAAATTTACTGTACCATAACATTCTTAGATTGTTTCAGTTGAATTTTGGTCCACTTGATGATTGATGTGTGTTTTTCAATTATTTTCGACTCTTTTCCGGCAGAAAACATGCTTCATGCATTTAAGCCCTTAATTATGAATATTAGAAAAAAGACAACGTACTTTTCTTGCATTAGTTCAAACTTGGAGATAGTGCCTCCCAAACTACTGCTTATATGAACAGACCATGGGGTGAGGGTGCACAGGTGATCGGTCTGTGCGAAAATGGCTTCAGAAATTGCGTGATGGTGGTGAGAGCACTGAAGGTGAAGAGGGTAGTCGTGCAGTCTTGGCAATGAACAGTTGGAAGCAACTGTTGAGAAAAATCCAAGTCAAAGAGTCAGTAGAATGTGTCAGAGTCTTGGTGTGAGCACTGTGACAGTCTCACGCTATCACCTGACACGTCAATGGTGCATCAGCGTGGCCCAATTCTGCTGCACGATGACGCGCGGCCTCAGGCTGCGAGAAACAAATCGCAGAAATACACACACTTGGGATTCCTCCATATTCTCTTGATCTTTCATGCATTGACTACCATTTTTCAGCACTTGAGCACATTTTTTAATGGTAAAATATTCAAGTCCAAACCGGAGGTGGAATAAGCATTGAAAGATTTGCTGCATTGCAGCCAATAAGTTTTTATCATCTAGGAATAAATAATCTCATTGATCCATGGCAGAGATGTATAAGTGCACAAGGCTCATAGTTTGTCTAATTTTAAAATAGTCACTGTCCACTTTTCAGGATGCTCGCTAACATGCACTCGTAGTGGGCACGTAGAAGTTTAAACACCGATGTTCACTCACGTACACGCACAGAATTGCACAACATACACACGTGACATACACTCGCATACTACACATACACATGACATACACACGTTCTCACACACACGCACACAACACACACGGCCCGAATCGAGCAGCTGTCGGAGCTCCTCAATGGAGCCCGAAATGAATACACTCCAAAGCCGCAAAATTAGATTTTCCCTGCGAAGAAAGGCTCCCACTGACCCACCGCGATGTAGCTGTGGCCCGCAACTCAGGCTACCTGACAGGTCTCCCCTCCCATGCACGCCTGCGCAGGTCTACCGACAGTTTAAACCTGGAAAATTTCTCAATTGGAGCTGTAAAAGCGTCAGCTTAGGTACTAAAATTGGTAGACAGAGGGTTCCGCTAGGTGTTCGGTTAAGGCAGGTCTGCCTTCCGGTAGGCCTTCTCTTTGCACAGGTCTGCAGTCCGATCGACGTTTTGTTTGCGCAGGCCTGCCTTCCAGTGGGCCCTCTGTCTGAACAGATCTGCCTCCCATGTAAGCTTCTTGTTTGCGCAGGCAGACCGCAACTGGTTTCCGGTTTAGGTAATTACGGAATACTAGGAATACCAGTCCAAGTATTCAGGATCCTTTTGTGACTTTATGGGTTTCGTGACTGTATGCTACATTTATGGATACCATAAGCACGAAGAGTCTTCATTTATAATGTAACTGCACAAGTAAGTGAATTTCATTTATGGATATCAACGATACATGGTTTCGGTCTCATCAGACTTCATTTAATTTTACAGTTATATACTGATTTTCTATTTATTACTTCATCATCGAAAGCCTAAAACTATTAAGTTTAAATATAAAATTAAAAAATTTTGCCGAATCGTGTTAGGGATCTCCTTGTGCAAACCAAGTGCAGAAAAATAAAGTTTTTACCTAATTCTGGTGTGAAAATATTCACGATATTGAAAATTTATCAACAAGGCCTCCCTCGAATTCTACCATCACACTGAGATGCGATGACCAAAGGCAAGTTTATTGAACCAAGGGGAAACACGACGCATTTTTTGTACATTTTACATCACCGGACAAAAAATTAGGCCCCTATTATTTTTCGAGCTATATCAATTTACTACGCTTATCAAGCGACTTCAAGACTGTGATCGTAGTTTAAAGTTATATGCGAGTACTGAACAGTCATCATTCAGAACTGGCAAGGTATAGACTTGTTTCTTAGTTGTTCCACAACGATGGGAAGAGAGCAAAGCACCTCTGAATGACAAAAAGGGTCTATTGCAGTTGGTTAGCTAAGGGACACCTAGTGAAGGAAGTAGCGACATTCATTAGTGTTTCATGCCGCACTGTTATGCGGGTCTACCAACAGTGGGACAACTCAGTACATACGGCTATTCAAAACAAAATTGTGGTCGAAAGAAAATTCTAACCCCAATCACCACCATATGTCTAGAATTGTCGACCAGAATCGCTTTGCATCAAGAATGGAACTACTGTAAATCGTCAATAATGGCATTTCGCCTGCTGTTTCTAAACGAACTCTTCGTAGGGAACTCCACGCATAGATTTATGAAGCAGAGTGGCTCGTAAACGGCCGATGTTAACTCCTGTCTTCAAGACCACTCGTTTAAACTATGTCATAACAGACGCATATTGAGGTGTAAAGGAGTGGAGAAGGGTCATGGGGTGCTACAGAGGAGTGCTATGACACGCCCTCGTAATAGTCGACGGTATTTTAGTCGAACGTTTAACTTACTCCTACCACCCTTTTATTATTGTATAATAGAAAGAGAAATGATAAATATTCGAGTGAAAACTAAAGCATCGGTGCCAAGTGCCATCTAATGATATACAACGAGTTTTACACGCCTATATAACTTGTTATACTTTTGAGGAATATACTAACACAACAAATGCCTAATTCAGCATTAGCCGAAATGATATTTTGATGCTGAAGATAAACTCGAAGCACTTGGACTGCACTGGACAGCATGGCCACGTGCATCTTCATGCGAGTGTGTCACCTACCACGGCGTGTTACTAGATAACTCAGTTGCTATGTTACATTATTGTGTCGCACCACTGCACGACACAACATGGACCGCTCACCCTGTGGGCTGGCTGGAGCTGACGACTGAAGGATGACTTTTCCAAGTGTGTCAAGATGTCTCAGAGTGTACGTGTAAACAAATGTTGTCATAGAAAACTCCCAAACAAATTTGTTTTTGAGTCCGATGGATATTCAAATTCTGTATCATCTCCCCATAAGTAAGTATATACATCCCAAAACATGCAGGATATAAATTGCAAACTGGTAAATCCTGTAGGTTATCGTACAGTTTTCAATCTAACGCGTCTAGTTTCCAGTTAGCTCCGGAGGTATGTAACCAATGTGCAAGGCTTATTTTCGGAGCTTTTATTTTCAATAGCTACATCCTGCCACATTTTGCAACCATTAATTCAACCACAAGGCACTCAGTCACTACAACCGCTACTGCTGCTTCTCAGTTTCATACTGTAGGTCTTACGTCCGAAATCCATCGACTAATTTTACAGCTAGTTCATTTTTTTAGGTTGTTCCTTTATGAATTAATTTCCTCGTTACCGTTATTTCTAAACTATTTATGATTCTAGTCAGTTCATTCTCCAGTACATTAATTTCTTCAATGGGCAATATCTACCTTAATTAATTTCCATTTTAACGATCTTCTCAGCCAACTGATTTTCCCACGGGTTAATTATTCACGCAAATTTTTTCCCTCGTCAGCAACTTCCCCACCAGCGCATCCCACCACTGCTCCAGTGAGCTCATTCCTTCACTAGTCCTCCCAGCCCACACAGCCCATCGCTCCATTTATAGAGCGTCTCTATTTCCCCTCACCGTGTCTGTCCATCAGCTGTCCATCCAGCGGCCAGCTGGCTCAGAGCCTCCACTGTCCGCCATTCCGTCAGAATATGTTTGTCATCTTTTCCGACGTGTGGGTGAGGACCAGCGGGCAGATGGGGCTCACACGAGACGTGTGTGGGCACGAGGGGGAGGCGGCATAGCTCTGTGTGTTGTGTTAGCAGCACATGATACTGGGCTCTGTGTGTTGTGTTAGCAGCACATTATACTGGGCTCTGTGTGTTGTGTTAGCAGCACATGATACTCCCATGTCAGGTCTGAGAGGCAGGTCTCGGAGGTACAGCACCGTGAGAGCGTCCGTTGGCGCTGGGTGGGGCCGGCCTGACTTGAGTTCTGGTCTTGATTATCGGTTTTGTTCGTCGCTTCGGTTTTGATCACCAGTTTTGGTTTTGCTTATTGCATTTTTATTTATTTATTATTTGCTTTGATTTTATTCTGTTCTGATTTTGTTTTTCGCTATAGTTTGATTACTGATTTACTCTTAATTTACTTTAATTTTTTATTTTGTTTATTGCTATTAATTTATTTGTTGCTGTGAATTTGTTCATTGTCTTGGTTTTCATTTCTGCCGTTTGTTTCGCATATTGTTCAGGCTTGATTGTTGGTTTTAGTTTGATCGTTGACTTTGGTTTCAATCATCAGCGTAGTCGTGGTTAGGATGATTATTATTTTATTCTGATTAATATATCAGTTTTAGCTTCTATTACCATTTTTTGTTTTTATTATTGACTTTAGTCTTCATCATGCTCATTAATTCTGATAATTGTCACTGCTTTCAATTTTTGGCTATGATTTGTACTTATCGCTTTGGTGAATACGTCCAGAATTCGATGGAACAGCCGGCATCATCTTCTCAACCATGTGCAATGCAGATAATGTCTTCACACGAGTATACTTTTTGAAAACCTGCATTTATTCTGATAAAAATGCGATCAATAAATTTCAAAACACAGCAAAGTCACAAAACTCAACAACGCATGCTGTGCACAGCATAGCTTGCACACCTTCTGTCGTACAGCTGAAGTCATATAGGCAGGTGAAGTCATATAGGTTGAAGTCATGTAGGCAAGTGATGTCATATAGGCAGGTGAAGTCACATAGGTTGAAGTCATATAGGCAGGTGAAGTCATATAGGTTGAAGTCATATAGGCAGGTGTACAGCCGATTTCCAGATTGTAAATAACTTTTTCCAACAGTTCAGCTCAGGCAAACGTTTTATGAAAATTGAAGTAGGGCACCGCAATTTTATTATTCATTTTACGTAATGAAAGAGCTGTTTACCACCGCACTGCATGAAACTATACCTAAAAACGAAATGAATCCTTCAAATCAACGCCTTCGTCTCTCCAAACGAAAGGCAATTCCTTTGCCCTCAGTTCGGCCGAAATGTAATGCAGAAGGAAACGAGGGCATCCGGTGTCCTGTGAGGGCAAAGCAGAGGTTAAGGAGGATGGAGGGTTAAGAGACATGGTGCTTACCCTCAGCGTGTCGTGTTGCTAACGAGAAGCCGTGACCCCTCACATGACCCCTCACATGTCTCCTCACCTGAGACACCCCCGCACATGACACACCCCCTCACATGACTCTCACTCCCTCACATGACCCTCGCTTACCCCCCACCCCCCATAGAGGGAGATCTGTTGCGTACGGATTCAACCCGCTGGTCCCAAATGCAAAGCTCAACAGTGCCTGAATGATTCATCGTGGAGAGCAGCAATTATGTGTGCAGGTGCTGAATGATCGCACGTCACGGAAAAATACGAGGAAGAAATCTGCGGGTTACAATGATGTTGTGTTCTTCTTGCGATGCTGCGATCATTCATTTGCCTGCGTAGTGTGGAAATAATTTAAATTATCTCAACAGAAGTCATTATTCTATCAAAAAAGTGAAATAGTGATAGGAGTTATCTCTCCAGAACAACATTTAATCTATCAGAGGAGTGCTTAAATGATGAAAATAACCTCAACAAGCAATCATCATTCCATCAGAGAAGTGTAAAATTGATAGAAGTCGTTTCTCCAGAAAAACATCAGAAAAAGCAAAAATGATACAGATTATCTCTCTAGAACGACCGTTTCATTACTCCAACACAAGAGTGTATTAATGATAGAAATTGTTTCAATAGAATCAATTCGCCTACCATAAACACACCATAGTTAATTCATTTGTCACGAAAGAGCTTGAATTAAAGAAATAACGCATCAGAATGTTTTCATTTTCATAATTCCGAGTAGTAAAATGTGTGCGTGTTGCGTGTGTGTTTTGTACGTGTTGTGCTGTGTGTTGTGTGAGTGTGCTGGTGTGGGAATAGTATGTGTCGGCATACATCCCAGGAATGAATGTAGCTGAAACAACTTCTACTACGGGTTGATGATAAAAAAAAAGAAAAATATAAAAATTGCACATTGATGAATGCCAAATATAGACGCACCAAAAAATTCGTTAATTATAATTTATCAGTGACAATAACCAAGTGTTGAATCACTGTGCTCAGTACTGAATACTTTTATTTCAAAAACCATTCACGAGAAGTGGACTTCAATTTGCTCATTGCTTGTCTATATTGTCTGTCTATACTGTCTGTCAATATATGTCAAGCCTTCAGCCTCCAAGCCCGTTACTTACAGCAAAGCAGTGACTAGCAGTCAATAAACTAGTCTTCAATAAGCTAGTCTCCAATAAACTAGCCGTCATAAACCTAGCCATCAATAAACTAGCGAGCAATCATTAAACTAGCCAGCCATCAACACACTCCCAAGTGTACAGAACACCCGGCACAGAACACGACACTCACACACACGACAGACACAACACAGACCCATGACACACACACGACCCATACACACGACACACACACACACGACACACACAGACGACACACACACA
>VOMN01069817.1:0-20878 GCA_014899125.1 Orchestia grillus | reverse complement strand
CTCACAAGCTCATACACTCACAAGCTCATACACTCACAAGCTCATACACTCACGAGCTCACAAGCGATCAAGAAAAGAGAAAACTCCCGTGCTCATTCCTCACGAGTCCTCATTCAATAATATTTACTTCGCATTCAATTGACGTTGCGGCCAACGCACTCAACCAAACTACACCACTCCTCAAGTTTAGTGAAGGTTTCAAGTAGACTGTACAATGATTTAGGCCCAGAAAATCTCTAGCAAACAATCTTTTGAAGTAAATAACAGAAGCCTCGATTTAGACAATTGTAATTCGGATTTAAAGGAAACTAAAACCGAAATATTTTTCTAAGGAAAACTTTTACTGGAATGAGCTTTGTCACAACAATGAACACGGGACGATGTATATATATATATATATAATCATACATAGTGACACCGGGAAAAGATGTTTAATATGACTGGAATGATTGGAAGGTAACACGGTTTACTTTGCGCTTACAATTATTGTTGTCAAGTGATGACTTTCAGATAATTGCTAATTTTGACGTTTGGAGCAACCCGCTTTGAATAAGGCCCAAGATATGAACGCGCAACGGATGCAAGCTTCGAAACCATTAATCTTAATGAAATTTCTTCTAGTTCAAACTGATTGCCTTTCATTTTGACAGTAAGAAGCTGATATTTCTCAATCTTGTCGAAATTTTCCAGCACTAAATGAACTTAGTGAACTGTTAACGATGAAGCGCGGCTAGGAACCAATACAACTGAAGAACAGCTTCAATGGACTTTTTCAAATCCTTATATGAATAATCGAGACACACAATTGGAAGCGCAAATTATGTCTTGTATCAATAAATTTACCCGAGTAGGTGTATGTTTTAAGATTAATTTGGAGAGGTAACTTCACAACGGAATCGATAAGAATTTGGGGCACATTTAAGGACTCGCTGTTATACTTAGGACGCCAGGGGTGGTCTGGAGGCTACAGGCGCAGAGGGGCTGCATTCTCCTGCCCAACTTGGATTCAAACTCTACAAGTACGCGGAAGACGATCCAAACTTGTGACTCATACTACACAAAATTCAAAAACTTAAATGACATAATGCATGTAAAAAAGGTGCTGGTATCACAATAAATAAGATTTTAGAAACTACGATAACTCACCAAATAAATTATAAGTAAACGAAAATAACTGCTAGGTATGGGTAGATAGATATTACGGTCTCATGCAATACAGAAAAATCTTTAATAATAGATCAGTGGACAGAAAAATGGGCAAACTTTCCAGACTTACGAGTAGATGAATTTCTCTTCCCTGGTAATTGTTTAGCCTGAAACTTGGTATTGTTTAACGAATCAGGTCTCTAGGAGCAGTAATGGCCGAATGCGAACAGTAAAATGAAATTGCTACATTGAGTCAACGTCCAGTGAGGTAGAAGCTGCTAGTTCTTTCACCAAGTTCCATCTTTGTGAGATATTACAGAACCGATGGCTGACATGTTTCCACGGATACCGTATTTTTGAAGCGTTAATATGATTTACTCTATTAACACGACTAACAAACTCTGATCATCTTGACCAAAGCAAAGACATCACCAGTAAAATGAAGAAGTAGTAATGAAAAAACGTTTATCCACAGTCCTATTCTAATGATTGCGTAGTCAATTAATGAAAATGTCAGAGGTCTTAAACATAATTAAGACACCATCTGTGTTATATTTTCGAGAATAATGATCAATATCCTTCGCCCGAGTTTCCATTACGTAGACACTGATAAAAATGACCATCACGTCCACAATCGGAACGCCATCTGGCGACTCCAGGGCACGACGTGGCGGCCACTAAAAGCTCTTCTTTCAGATGCGCAATCTGACATTGCCATCATAATGCTTGTACACGTGAGTGCTTTGAACTTTTTCTCCGTTTCCATACACAAATGAAAGTAACGGTGTAATTTCAGAGATTGTGCGAAGGGTTGTGTTCTTGATTACATGAGCTCTTCCGACGCTGCTGTGGAAGTTCTAAGTCAGTTTGGAAGGAAGTTTGAAAGAGGTGCATGGGAAAATTTTCAAACGATCTTTAACTTTTCATGGTCAATATTAGGCTACGGTTGAAGGGTAAAAGTCGGGATAACGATTATTCTTCTAGGGAAGGAATATGCGCCTTCTTAGTTCAAGCTCGAAATTCTACCGTTTAGAGATCGAGTTGAAACAGCGGCTCCGCATAGATCAGGTGCGACTAAAGTACCAAGATGTGTCATCAATTGTAACACTGACGAATGAATGCAATATTGCATTTACAGATGATTGCCGAATAGAATTCTGGAATACTTGGGTCATTTCTCATTGGGATGCGAAGGATGAAGAACAATGTTAGGAATTAAAAACTCGGTACGAGGCAAGTGGGACTAGACCTGGATTCTGGCGTCCCTGGACACTAGTGCGTCAGAGGGTGAAGTTCATCTCTGTGTTGGCCAGAGTGAGAATCGACCTAATTCACTTCAAGTCGGGCTAGCCCCACGAATATATTATTCCATTTCTTTTTTCGGCTTCCTTGATGAAATACAACAAATTTCGTTTAGTTATACTCGTTATACTTGTTTTTTGTGAGGCGCTGTCAAAAAAAGCAACGCATTGTACTAAAATTTCAAACGTAGTCAGACTACCACAAGGCATGTACTTTTTTCACCAAGGATGCGAAACTTTTCAAGAACATCTGGCCGATATTTCATCGTCCACAAGGAATATACTCCACATGACGGATTTACATTCAATATTCAGGGTAAATCTCGGGCCTGAACGGGAAGAGAACAAACACTAGTCGATTAGGCTCAGAATAAATATTAGATGTACAATATTGAATTTTGAAGTGAAACTTGATGGACAGGAAACTCTTTTTTCGACAGACAAGCTGCATTTAATAGATCTTATACTACCACCTAATGCCCATTAAAAACTTCCTTCTATTTTACATAGGAAAATCAACAATGCATGTAGATGGATGAAGACCTAATACTTTGGGCAATGTTGACCTCGTGGTACAAAGCTCAAGTTCTCTTAATGGACTGAGAAAAATGACTGGCCTTCGTTATGAACAACAACAGGAACACGTTATCCATGAGAACATTCTCGAATAAACCACAAGGTCAAGAAGTGGCAACGCCATCACGTAAAACTGTAAAACTTTGCAGGATAAACATTTGAACTACAACACTAACAGAATTTCATTCCCGATAAAAGCCAGTCAGTCTTCTTACTGCCGTGCTTACCGTTCCGAGTCCGGCTTAGAGGAATAGACTCTGTAGGAGCTCGAGTTGGGCAGCAATTGGGTAGAGATTTCAAAATTGGCCGAGTTCTGAGGATCGTATTGGCTTACAGAGCTAAAGAGTTGCAATGACGACTGGTGCGCCGTACAACTTCTGCGCCCCAAATTTGCCAAAGTTTGACTGACTAGTCAATTTGTTAGAAGTAAGATTGATAGTTGCCGCTTTAAAAAAAGTGATCTTTTCGGTTCCACAACGACTGCTCCAAAAATGAAATGAAAGATTTCGACCCCTCCCGTTTTACATCAATAGACGGATCATTAGGATATGTTTTGCAGCACGGAGTTGCTGGGCCCTGCGCCTGTCCGGTGACCTGGACGACTGCGAGAGCTGCCTGCGCCTGCGCGGCAGCGCACGAATGGCGAGCGTCGGAGAGCAACTAACACAAGTTGGGTTTTGAGGGAGCAAATGCGCTCACTTCCTTCCAAACTAGAAACATCGCTGTGATCTTGAATGATAATACTGCAACCACAACTAATTAAACAAATGTTAGGTTGGAAGATGAAATGAAATTTACGGACGTGTACGCCCCCATTATTTCTAAAATTAACTAATCTCGTCATTTAAGCGTGCAACACACTCAATTTTAAGAAGAATCAAATACAAAAAAAAGTTCTGAGCATCTTAATATTCTCACTAAGCTAAATGTTCACAGAAATTATTTTACCTGGCAATGGGGTTCAAAAGCTATATTTTGCATCAGTATGAGTGTTTTGTCTGCGCCGAATATTTCATTAAACATTATATGAATGGTTGAAAAGAAGACACTTTTGACAAGTACCATGTGCCATATAGTAGTAATAGTAGTAGTAGTAGTAATAAAATAGATTTCACCACCTCAGTGAGCTGGACCTCGTCCAGCCGAAGAGAAGGAATAGTTCACAATGGACAATCGAGGATGGAGAACCCATGCACAAGGTGTGCTGCCACACAGAGTTTCTTGCGCATAGAAGCAACAAGTTAAGAATGAAGTAAAACATAAGAGAAAAAAGTGGTAGAGAAGGAAGCGTGAACATTGAAATAATCAAAGTGGGCACGAAAGACAGAAGTGCCGAGAGCATATTTAAAGTTACGGTGACCTAACAGGGTACGAGTATCAAATAACTGCTCGACCGATATCTACATCCCCAGAAAATTGGTACATCAATGATGAATATTTTTGAAAAAATATTTAGAACTGAGAATGACACATAATATTTCGTGGAAAGCTGCGCACGAAATAGAGCGAGCGAGACTCGTGGTACAACGCCCCAACTTAGCAAAATTTCATTCAAAAATAATCAGAAAGAACTACAAAGACAGTGAAATCTTCAGCTATAATTGAAATTATACAATATATATGATATAAAAGGTGTACATACAATACACAACCATATTGAAATCTACGAACCATGGGAACAGTCAATGCATAGTATGGACATTAAGCACAGCACATAATACATTGATAGCATGCATCTCGTAACACGGATTTTCGCATTAATGCGTTTATACACAGTACTATCGGGCTTACAAGTATGAATAGAATGTTAAAATGTAGTCAACAGATGAAATAATATACACAAATCTACAAGTCTTCATTAGAGTAGGGTAAAGATGGGACAAGGATATTTTTGCATCTCAGTATTCGAAGCATACCCCCTTCGATTTCTAAACACACAATGCAAGATTTCTTGAATCATTGTTCGTATAACAGGAAATTCTAGTTATTCAATGATTGACTATTAGATGAAAAGAATTGTGACAAACACTGGCTGCCGCCACTCCAAGAAATAGGTTAAGATACACAGCAACAAAAAGGGGGGAGGGGGTGGCACTGCAGGGACTAGACTAGACGCACCGAGTTTCAGCATGCCGTTTTCAAAGAATCATTTTCCATTCAAATACATCTATTTATTTCTAATAGCTTAGACACAGTTAAATATTTAAAATCAAGAATTTAGGGTTAATTAAATTTACTGACCAATGAACCTAGAAAATGCAGGGCTGTGCCTTCCCTACGTGCGATCGCTCCTCGCGCTACACGCCGCATCGGGCAGGCCGTGGCCACAGCCTCCGCTATGGGAGCTCAGCTAAAGTGACTAAGTCTGAAGAAATGAGGCCTGAACCTAGCCTTTCCCATGTATATCATACATCTAAGATAAAAGAAACTGCAATTGAGGGTTACTATTCTTAAATACAGGAAATATACACGTTTCTAGAACATATAGGTATATGTGTATTTATAAACATAAAATCGTAGAGGCAAACTTTAGGTTCAACACGGAATGAATTTCTCAAGTAGATAAGAATAAGTTTTATTGTATAAGAATGAAAATACGATTAAGAGCTTTGCTACAGGCAATGGAGCTATACAGCTGCACCAACATCAACATTTCTCTAAACTCTGTGCAAATGCAATGAAAATTTCTACGAATGCAAAAACTTGTGTCAAATAGGTAACTCAGATGCTCACAATACTTAGAAAAAACAATGACTGTACAAACACAGCATTGAAATTTATACTTCTCATTCCTCGTTTAGAAATTTAATTTGAAGGAGGCAAGTTGTTCTTGGTAACTCATTGCGATACCTTCAGTTTGCCTGCAGGCAAGAAGAAGAGGCAGATCAGCAAAAGCTTACGAGGTTACAATTTAAACGTAAATTTTCTTGTGAGCCATCATTTACTCAAAGCTTGATCTCAGCAATCTCATCACTATCGTCGTGGACGCTAAACCTTTGAGAGGCTTCCAGGCTCGTAAAACTTGGAACCCTCTTTACAGAGCAAGAACAAATTTGTTCGCATCCCAGTGAGAGGCAGCGGGCCCGTGCCCTGCAGGAGAGGGCGTCCTAAGAGGGGGCACCGCCGGCCGTTCCGTGGGGGCCCCTCCAGGGTGCCACCGAGCAGCCCCCTAACGTCGAGTGTGCGGCCCAGGAGCAGCTCTGGCCCGTGTACCCCAGCAATGGCTTTGGTTAAAACTAAAGAGTTAAACTTGGAGCAGTATTACAATCAACAAACGCTCATACACTTTAAAATCGCAAACATTGTATTTTCTTATGAGATGATAGTATTGAAAGACAAGTTACATTTGAAGTTGCCGTTTGCACGAACAGTTGATTGTCTGAACGGTTGAACATTTGTGCAAAAATAAAGTTATGTAAAACAATTTATTTTCCCGAATACAGTAACTAATATAAGCTAAAAGTGTACTAATCTTACTAAGTTTGCATATTATTTATTCAATGAAAACTACCGAGTAGAACTGTTTCTCAAAATGAATGACAATAAGTTTATCTTTCGCCTAAATTAAAATGTAAACAATTAAACTTGAAGAAGCAGTTCATCATAGAGAGGCAAAGAGGGAAATTTTTCAGGCAGAAAGACAGTGTGGGATGAATTTGGCGATGTGTCGAGGGACATGTTATTTTATGAGCGAATTGTACCACAGGATTTTGTAACAGTCGAGTCTGCACTGAGCCCACTCTGTGCTGCGGTCTGCACTGAGCCCACTCTGTGCTGTGGTCTGCACTGAGCCCACTTTGTGCTGTGGTCTGCACTGAGCCCACTTTGTGCTGTAGTCTGCACTGAGCCCACTCTGTGCTGTGGTCGCCAGTGAAGAAACCTCATTCAACAGCTCGCGGATCTGCGAAGGCACACTATGCACAAAGAGCGGCGGCACCCCAGTGTGGCCTCGGTGTGACGGCCGAAACATCTCCAAGTACAAGTACTAAGATTTCAGAGCAAGGAAAGATTTCGACAAATCGTGTGACAAGGCCAGATCTTGACGCTGTGACGTTTAGTTTGTTGTCAACCATTTAACCCTTCAGATTTGAGAGAGAGTAAAAATTCTAGAGATCTAAGCGTTCACACGCTCACGGGGGAGTTTCCAAGCTGCGCTGCCGCGCTCCTGCACTTTTGGCACACGGGTGGCAGCAGAGCCAGGCCGCACCATATTTGGCACACGGGTGGCAGCAGAGCCAGGCCGCACCTTTTTTGCAGCACTAAATACCTTGGAGTTTAGGGGAGAATATGTGCCTGTGTATTTTTTGATGAACACTGAGAACGCAGTCATTGAACACTGAGTTCATATTCAGCATCGCTGTTGGGTCACTAGCAAGGGCGGTATCTCGCTCCAGGCACATTAGCGGCGCCGCAGCACCGCCACCGCCACCCTGGTCCGACTCGCGAGGGCATCAAAAATGATGGTTACATAACGTGTCCGCTGCACGTTAGAGCAGCCAGGCAGACAGTGATTGAGAGATATTACAACACAATGTATAACAAATTAGTACCTCAGAGATCTTTCATTAACCGAAGAAACCAACGACTACTAACATTCCATTTCAAGCACTGAGGAATGTTTTAGCTCAGGTGCCATCCAAAATTACACCCAAGTTCTCAATTTTCCATCGAATAAAAAAGTAAATTACTTTCATTTTTTAACTGAGGCCGAAATATTTTTTCATGAAATTTCAGAATTACTAATGCAACTGATAAATGGGAAAGGTTTATGTCTCTAGGGAGATCTCACAGCGCCCTCGCAGCAACAGCAGCTACCAAGCATTCTCTGCACGGCACACAATGCAGCCTCTCCTCCTAACAATTGAGTGGAAATCAAATTTCCTCACAAATACTGAAAACAGTTCTCGAATGGCCAATAATCAAACTCATTTTCAGAAGATACTGCTGAATTTCATCACGTGTCGAATTAAATATGTGGGTATCGGTTATTGCGTCTGTTGTCTTCAACAGCATGACCAGAATCAACAAAATAAAAATGGCACGATATGAGCTAAGAACTTGGCATCGCGCTGACACAACTTCGCTGGGAGTCAACATTGTGTCAGTGGATGAACATCAACGCTACGTTAAGTCCCCAAAGCCAAACATCATTGGCTCAAGCATCGTAACAACAACAATCAAATTCAAATCTACCCAAATTATATTTTGTACAAAAATAGCTCTTTAGCTTGCTCACCAACCACATGTCGAAACAAAGAAATTACCAAAAACGTGTTCTCCTTATGACGATAGCAATGTAAAACAAATGACGGCACTACTTAACAAATACCAACTCGGAACAAAGAGAAGAAAAAAATATGCAGTTCTACAAAAGTTTATGCATCACCTATGGAACAATAATTGATTTTTAAAATAGTAATCCTAACAATACGATATTTAGACTTTCATCGTAAACAATATTGTAAATGTTGTGTCAACAAACCTGACCTGCACATGCTGCAGTCACAGAGGCTCAGCAGCGTCCGTTTTTCAACCAGCACAGAGCAGCTCACCGCATCCACCAAGACAGACACGCAACTCAATCGTGTGCCTCTTTCTATTTCCCTATTGAGGACACTGAAGGTTTTTTGCTAGCACAACAAAGTCAGGTAGGAAATCTCAGGGCCAACAAAGTTATAACAACTTACCTATTCAACCAGGCTCATTACAAATCCTGTTGCTGAAATGTTACTCTGAATCCTGAGAGCCCACGACTCTAAGTGGAAATTATAAATGCTACTTTTTATAAATTTTCACGGAAAGGCTGTACAAGCAGTCCCACATTCAAGTACATGAGAACACTTACCGAGCAATGTACGTAAAATTCGCAAATTCCAAGAAAGTCTTGGTACAATCAGCTCGGGGTCTTTGGTGAACAAGAATCAATCCGTTAGATTAGCACGGGAACGCTGCACAACACGCAAGGAGGCGCACCAGATTTCCTGAACAATAATGCGCTTGAGCTCGAATACCGAAGCTTGTCTCAAAGCCAAGCTCTTGTCTCGCACAGCCGAGCTCAGGTTCAGTTTAATCTATTTCATTTGGAATAAATCGATCAAACTCCAGCCTCACATCGCCATCACTCAGCGTTGATAGAGTCGATTGGCTTGAGAGATCGCCAATTCGCTCGTAAATTGCACCACACTACACTTTGTTGAAGTGTTCAATGATACATCCATGAAGTTTTTCAAGTCTGCGCCGTCAGCTCTAATCGAAAGCACAAAGGGAACATAAATGCTGTGAAACTGAATATAAGCATGTTTCAAATACTAAGCACATACATCAATAGTTCTCAGGCACGAATATTTTTATCCCCAATAGTGGTTCATCGCGAATGGTATTGCTACATTCCCTTATTTTGTTAGAGTGAAATACGAAAACTGATAGAATGATTCACTTTGAAGTAGTATTTTAGGAGCGACAAACAGTTCCCTCAACCACCTCGCAATTCAGCAATACTTCAAACGAAAGTGTAGGCCTGCGCCAAACGGGTCTGCAATGTCACCAAAGTTGCTAGAGAGATCAGGTTTCCCCCTCCCCGCAGATTCACACAGGTATGAACTCAACAGGCTTCACATTAAGAGAGACATTAACAAATAACTTAAAATGTCAACGATTCTTACCGAATTGAGGACATTCGAGCGTCCCATGAGTTACCAGAGCGTCAGTTCAGGCCACAGGTCTAGAGCAACATGCGAGTCTCATTTGAGAAACAACTCGTTCATAAACCCTTCAAGTCAATTGGAGGGCCGAGAAGCACTTTACTCGATTTTCATTTGTAACTAAGTCCGATATAAATCAGATTCTTAATCTTAGTCTCCTTTAAAGATCTGAAAAAATGACCGAGTTTGTCTAAATATATATGATGAAGGATAGTAAGATTAGTTTTCACTTGGAATATTCGGCCAATCCGCAACTGAAAGACGGATTATTTAACTTTTTCCCATCCATGGCAATTGAATAATTTTTTGGATAGCTATTGAAATGACACTAATTCGGAACTTCTGCTTCTGCTGAATGGCGATTTTCGCAGTTTGAGTGCTGGCCAAACTGAAATATCAATGAAAATATTAAACCGCGTTTAATTATTATGTATACTATTATTATATTATATCACTTTCATCTACATTATTACAAAGGACAGAGATATCAAATTTCAGTTTCGGCACACGAATGAATTCAGCAGCAAGCCGAAGATGTCCCCAGTTGTGGCAGTGTTAAAGATTTTAGAAGCAAGCATAGAGTCACACGGCAGGAGTCACACGGCGGGAGTCACACGGCGGGAGTCACACGGCGGGAGTCACACGGCAGGAGTCACACGGCGGGAGTCACACGGCAGGAGTCACACGGCGGAAGTCACACGGTGGAAGTCACACGGTGGAAGTCACACGGTAGAAGTCACACGGCAGGAGTCACACGGCAAAAGTCACACGGCGGAAGTCACACGGCGGAAGTTACATCGGTTGGAGCCCCAATGCAATACGGCACGTCATCGCGCTCAGTTCATTGATCACCAATTGACTTACATAAAGTTATGCCGTTGAAAATTCTCTAAAATGTATCTATTGAATGAGACATTATACTGGGAAAGGGCCTAATTTTATAAAAGCAAAAACAATCTGAAGAAGTTGTCCTATTATTGAATAAACTCACAAACGTATTGGGGATAGATATTTTAATATTGAAATACAATTTAGCCACAATTACAGATTGGCTAATGGAAATGTTTCAAGGTTATGAGAATTGGCAAGCTTTTTCAGAAGAGTGTGGTTTAATTTTCTGTAGGTGTAAATGAAAAAAATTGTTTTTTTTTTACTTCTGCAATAGTTCACTTAAGAATATGAATTAAATTCTTTAATAGGACATTTTGAGAGTGCTTATCTTTTTGTGTGAACAATAGCGCTCACTTTGCGATTGAATTGATACAATTTTAAGATCAAAACTATCTGTGTATACATGAAAAAACATTTCAATTTTTCACACCCGTTAATTTCCGGTGGCAGTACTTCTTTTACCTCTCGTGCCAGACTTAAGCGAACGAATTAGACGAAACACTCGGGAACGAGCAGGCTCCAGCTCTGCGTTCCTGTTGTACTCTAAAACAAATCAATATTCAACAACAAGAGACTAAAGTTAAAGCGACGCTGCGTCGGTTACTCACATTTGCGTGCGCCTGCTCACAGCACGGTATCATTTGAGAGACAAAGACTCTGCGACTCAAGGAATGGAACACAGCACTGCAGGGCATGTACGGTGAATAGATTTACAGGAAGTGTGCGTGAGAGAGTGGCCATGGACACAGTTGCAAAGGAGCTGCACGCGAGGAAGGCGCTCCGGCATGCCGCACCTCTGCAACCAGACACCAAGTTCCATCAACACAAGGTCAGTGCCTGGGCAAGAAAAGAATTTAGTCGATCCGAAAACGTAGAGAAAGCGACCAAAGCTTGAAAGTATCCGAACGAATCTCAACTCAAACACTATATGGAAAAAATCCTATACCTAGGGTGGATTAGTATACAAGTTTCTACAAGAGAATTCATGTCAACAGCATCTTGGTTAGAATTCTACGGAAACAGTCGTGAATTTTTGCATCTAAAGCTAACACATCCCAACTGGAAAATTACAACAAGGATTGAATAATCAATTCAGATGTTCAGCAAATCGCATTGTTGGTTGCGCTATATTTGAAGAAAAAATTCATTGAGCCTAGGGAAAAATAAAGGCAATGATAAAGTGAGGTAAACATTTAATTTCAGTGCCTTCAGCGAACGTCCGTTTAAAAGATAAAAGAAAAAGAATATTTACTTCGCTTGCGAGCGAAAATGTTATAATTCGCGCGCATTCCAGGCCTCGGAACGGTGAGAAGAGAAGCTGAGAAATTACTGCCCGCCAGTTTGATAACAACTTGTACGAATGTACATCCTTCAGAGCTTCTTTTAAATTCGAATGTAAAACGATTGAAGAGTTTGAAGGTCAAAATCAAAGATTAAAGAGTACAAAATGTCAGTCGGNGCTACACAACTTAACGTTGTGCTACACAACTTAACGTTGTGCTAAAAAAGTTAACGTTGTGCTACGAAACTAAACCTCAACATTCTCGACAACGATTTGGAACGATTGTTTTCGGGATCACTCTTTTGCATCACATTGATTATGACGCTTTGCTGAGAACTTGATTTAGCACGGACTCAGGGAATCACACGGACTCAGGGAATCACACGGACTCAGGGAATCACACGGACTCAATGAATCACACGGACTCAGGGAATCACACGGACTCAGTCACGAGTCCTTTAATTGACTCAGGGATTCACCTGGGAGAATAACACTGCTATTTTTACAAGAAAATGACCAAATTACCCACAAAAAAAAACTCATGCGAGATATCTTTCACCTTGAATTATGAATCATATGAGTGAAAAAAGTCAGGAAAAGTCCATGAATTAGTAGCATAAATTTATGTCATAACACATATATGACAAAATGTACAATTAGATCAAATTACTATGACGGATAAAGTATTCCTAATACGTGTTGCCTCAATAAAAAATTGATTCTTCGTAAAAAGTTTAAAAGTTGAACTGTAAGGGGAAGAAACAAATCATACGCAATTAAACAGCAAAAAAATAATCGGTTAGACTTTGTTTTCACAATAGCACACAAATCCTTCAGTCCTGACAAGTCCAGAGAACAGATTTTGGCGACGCTCGAAGCGATGCATGAGAAGTGACCGCGGTTGCTTCGTTTCATTTCAAAAGCAGAGAGGCAAAACTGAGCCAAATATGGCCCCATTACAACCCATTAAGTTCCCCCTGTGCTGCTTTCATAAGCAGCGCCGGACGCCAAGAATTACGGAAGTGGAGGCGGCTTCCCTGGGCCGGCTTTGCCTTCTGCCGACTGACCTCTAACGTATAGAGACACTCGTAATGTGCCGGAGGGGGCAGTTCTGGGGTACGACGGTGAAACATAAAGCAATGCCTATTCAATCTAATGAGAAAGAGGATGAAATAAATGGTTTGCTTGATTCATATCAATTAAATTCGGTCGCAGGTTACGACACAACGGATAGCGGTTTTGAACAATTGACAAAATTTTCAGGAACCAGAATCGAAAAAATTTACAACAAACTCTACACAATATCAATGACTGTACATCATACAGAAATCGTCGTACGCCGACTGATAAAAGGGCGTGCGGAGGTTGCAGCGAGACCAATGGCAGCTCATGCAAGAATAGTGGCAAAACTAATCAACGACCAAGGAAAGAGAACTGTACTGAACACGCAGAGAGAACATTGAAGGATACATATAAAATTCCTGCGTTAACGTAATCGCAGAAATGAATGCACGTCATAAGCATGCCAGTATAAAATCAACGTAACTTTGTTTATAAATTAACAAATATTCTGCATTCAATAAGTTGTTTATTTCAAAAACCGCATTGTTTTGTAAAATGCATTGTTTTTTTTTCAAAAAACAAGTAAAATCGCATCGAACAAGGAAGCTCTAACACAACAATTATATAACTCTGCAAGAATCAACAATTGCATATATCTCAGAAAATTTTCTGCGGTGCTTAGAACGATTACGTTCAAAGAAAGATGCTTTCACATGCAGCGTCCTGTGGCTACAGCAAAAGAAATCTGCCTGTTTCCATCCTACGCAGGATTGGCAAGACAGCATGGGAGCACGTCGAGGCGCTCGCACAGCTCTCGACACGACGGACAAAATCGACGGTGGGGTCAATATTGTGGCCCTCGCTGTGGTCCTTGCAGCCATAGCAACACTTTGGCAGGGGCCGGGCACCAGCGGGAGGGGGGGGGGAGGCCGTAGCTCAATGTCAAAATCTAAATGTCTTTATGTGTGTTCTAGTAACAATGTTGACCTGATACGTACACTGAAAGCGTAAAACAATCATTTCTTCACTGTAGAAGAGCAATTCAGAACAACTGGTGACGCCAGCCCCGCACAGAACACGATCAAAGTCATCATTACAGCACAGGGATGTGCTACACCTGCTGCAGTGTCATGTGACGCAGTCGCAATGGTCTACTTGGCCAGACCGCGAGCAAGTATTTTCAGATTCTGCGAGAAATTCGTGTTCCATAAATTTTGGCACTTGAACTTTGAGTATAAACAAAAACTGATACCTTCTCGAGTTGTCTCTGCATACTAAGGATAGCAACTGCATGGTCGCACATTTTTTGTTGAAGGGTAAAATTAAGTACATGTTTGATTTTTGTCACAGCGTGTAAGCAGAACTCGTCCTATGACGTCATAGGGACTTTTAAGGCGACGCTAATGCGAGGCGGGGACCTCGGGCTTTTATCGGAGCCTCCCCGTGGGGCCGACCTGCCCGCCTGGGCCCTGAGGGACAGGTGCTCCGAGTGGCACTCACCTCACACCTCACTGTCCTGACATTCAGGTGCGAGTAGTCCGATGATAGACAACGCTAGATGATAGATTGCACCAAAGATAACGAGTAGTCTAATGATAGATTACACCAGATAGATAACACCTAAGTGAACGAGTGGTCCGATGATAGATTACACCAGATAGATGACACCAAAGATAACGAGTAGTCTAATGATGGATTACACCAGACCCAAGTTTCTCACCAGTATTCTCCGAGATTTTGAGCTTCAACTCTTGAGAGAGCAAATCTGGCAACCGCCGAAATTTCTGCTCCAAATTTTATTGCAGATCGCCGCCTAAACTTTCTCAAAACACTATTCCTCGCTCAAAACTCCATGCCAAATGCCGCGAGGATCTCTCATATTTGCGGCCCTGGCGTTGTGCTGGCTCCAGCGAACGAGAACCTGAGTCTCGTGCTCCCTCTTGGTGGATTCATCACGCCTTATTTGACCGAAAATTTTGTGAGAGAAACATGAATTGCCAAGAATAGACCAGGTGAAGACTAGCCAATGCTTCCTTCATTTCCAGTGAACGAAGTCGCCACAGAAGGTGGGGTCCGCACGTGACAAGTCCCGAGTCTACACTCGGCACAATATTGCGCGCAAAAATCCAGGTACAATTTTAGACCATTTTTCTCAATTTTCAAGAGGCATTCAATAATTCGTCATTTACCTAATAAAATTTGTGATGGTCTCTTTTTCCATCGTTCAGAAGTTCTTGGCCCGCAGCAGTCATGTGACGCTGTCATGTGACGCTGTCATGTGACGCCGTCATGTGACGCTGTCATGTGACGCTGTCATGTGACGCTGTCATGTGACGCTGTCATGTGACGCTGTCATGTGACGCTGTCATGTGACGCTCCGGAAGCTAACCTCACTTGAGGTGCTGACGTCAACTCCTGACGTCACTCTCAACCATTGCAGAATTCGCAAGAAACAATACCGAAATGAGGTTTTCACAGCTTCAAGATTACCAATTACATTTTTAACATTCCGGTTAATTTTCCTGCCTCACATTAGGAGGCGGTAATGGAACTTTGAGTTAGTCCCAGAAACTGAGCTCAGTGCCTCCCTTAACGAGACGTATCTCAGTCGACCAAAGGAGTCAGAAATTCTACTATCTGCTTCTTTGGATCAATTTCTTAAAAAACACATAATAAAGGAAAAGTTAGGCTTCGAAAAATTAGAAAGTTTGTTGAAATTGAGTTATGGACTATACACATTTTTTTTGAACGTGGTCAACCGCCTCTTACCTCTGGCAATCAAAAATATTTTAGGTGACAAAATATCTATTTATAAAAAGTACTTTTAAAACGTCTAGAGAGAAAATAGACGAAGACTAAATCTCAACAAATATCGATTTTGCTAAAATGCTAAAAAAGTTATCGACACAAAACATTCTGACAAGTATGAAACGTAATAACAAAAACATTCCCTATTCAACTACACATACACAACAATGCTGAGTGCCACATCTACACGAGTTGGGAATATCAGTCATGCCCTAGGCTTTACATTATTTTAAAATTTCATGAAACTATATTTTTTGTAGCTCAGTAGAAATATTTGAAGGCAAACTTATTTTATTCATTGAAAATCTGTCGCACTGAAAAAATTACTGCTGACATGAATGACCAGCTGTGACGAGGACAGCAAATAATTTCTAACCTCGTGACCGAAGTTTCCGGCAGGACCGCTGCACGGAAACGCCCGCCACCACACAAGGAGGGTCTCATTCGCATGCATCCAAGTTCGTATGTGTTTATCACAAATCTATTTACAGGTTAAAAACTTTATCCAACATGGTCGAATTATCGCGGAAGAAATCTGATTCATGAGCTGAATACAGTAGAGTTAAAACAAAAAGGCTCATCTTGTCTTGTACATGATTTAAGCACAGATTAAAAATTCACAGAGGGAAAAGTAATCACATAGCATTAAAGTCCTACGACAAGACCGACACTAGGAAAACAAGACTTTCTTCTTTAGAGACTGAAAACTTTTCTTGGAAGTACTAGTTTCCTTGGACTTACATTTAACGGCGTCTTCAGATAAGGAATAATTTTCAACGTTGCTCATCTTCTCTTCGTAGTCCTCCAGAATGTGGCGCCGCGCCTGCACACACAGAACCCACGCGAGTTATAACGACATTGCTTTAAATTATCCTGTCGACGTAACAGGCGTCGTGTACTCGTGTTAAGAATACCCTGCCCCCATTGGTTACTTCTGTAAACCCTGCCCCCAATGGTTACTTATGCAAACCCTGCTTAAGTAAAAATTTATAAAGCTATTTATGGAACTTTGAGTATATATTTCGTAATCAAATTTTGATTGCGTTAGCAAATATTGATTGCTTTTATTGGTAACCTAAGCTCAAAAGATTTTTAGTCCTCAAGCACTAATTATTTTTCAACGCGATACCTCACTAGCGTTTTTAAAAAAGGCATCAGAAGCTCAATCAGCACAAGCTTTTAAGAAGTAGAAACAGGTGGTACTCTCGTACGAAGCTGTCCACACATACCGCACGCATGCGCTGAAAGCAGGTCAATAATTGCTATTTATGGATAGCAATTATGAGTGTAGAGCATAGTGTAGTACCTACGTATGTAAAAAGTATACAGAGGCACCGTGTTTGTATCAATTCTCGAACTGCCCAAGCTGCACTAGCGGAGGGCGGCCACACGATGCTGTCGGGCCTTCACGGGGGCTGTGGTTGCTCGGGAGGGGGGGGATGTGCTTTAGCCATGTCAGACTGATGTGGGATGTTGGTTAATGAAGAATAACGGTTAATGAATAACGGTTAATGAGCGACCGTTAACAGGTTAACGGTCACTGCCCAGGTGGCCGACGGTGCATTCACACGGTATGTGTAATCGACAGCGACCGTGTGAATGCAACTACCACGCGGATATCACACGATGTCAATACCCGTAAACAGGTTAAAGAAAACTTAAATAAAGAACACGAACCTAAAACTAAGAAAAAACTAAGGTCATTCCCATCAGAGGAGGCCTGGCCTCACGTTACGAGGCGCGTCCCAGGAACACGACCGCACACTACGAGCGCTTGCGGGCCGCAGTGGATTTCATGGCAACTATTTACGAAACGCTTTTCAGAAGTAAGATTTTCGGGTGCTTACGTATTATCGGGAGGACCTTTAAATAAAATCAAAAGTCCTCCCGATAATACGTAAGGACCATTTTCGCATCATAATTTGGAACAGAAGAAGCAATAAAGTATGGAACTATCTGGGCCACGAAGTGATCAGTTCAACACGTTCCCTGCGTTAGGTTACTCCATAGTTAGGTTGTTCCGTCGTCAAACTCCGCAATCCCGGATCTGAATTCGGCGAAACTTTCGTGTTTCGAAGTTTAACCTAGCATCTTTACGTTTGTAATCTCACTGTACTCGTATTAATAATTTTAGGTATTTAATAAATTAAACATTAGAATTTTCTTCAAACAAGAGTTAAATAAAAGTGTTGGCACACAAGTAAACCAATGGGCAAAAGTGGGATGAATTGCTGGATTGGAACACTCGTGTCCCACCGCGAGTGGGAACGTGTTGACACTGCTACGGCGCGCAGTGAACGCTTCAAGGCTTTAGCTGCGGCTGCACGCGTATGTTCAGAGCCCTCAAGATTGAAGTTTCTCTTACCGTCTCTCTTTCCTCTTCAAATTTTTTACGAACATCCTCTTGTTTCTTCTCGAGTTCCTCCTTTTTCTTGTCATACAAATCGGTGAGCCTCTGTCGCTCCTGGATACCCTTCACAACGAGTGCCTGTCGCATCTCGCGCTTCTTCCTGCACACCACCCAAATGGTCAGTCCTTAATACATGGCCTACACATTCCTGCACTCCATTCTAATGGTCAGTTTTTCAATAGATGTCAGTCAGACCAAATTCCCCTCAGCACGATGTACAAAGACTTCAAAACGAGTTGCGGAACATGCGGGAGTGAAGTACTTCATCCAGCAGGGGTGTGGCCCCGTGGAGGAACACACCCTCGACACTTACAGAGTGACCCTCTCCAACATTTTCTCACAATATTTAGCAACATATGAAAAACTGTATCTTTACATTAACTTCAGAAGCAGTTTCTGCCCCAGTATCTGTCTGTGCTTGGAACTATTTACTTTTCCATCAATGATGTGGAGTTCCCCAACACCAGGGACAGTAAAACAGCCCCACACCATTGTGCTGCCTCCCTGCCTCCATGCTAGATGGTGGAGATGGTGCTCCTCGGACCATGGGCAGTCCTTGTTTTTCTCCAAACATGACGAGCGTCATTACAGCTAAAAATTTCAAACCAAACAACCAATTTCCAAAGCTCAATTCCTATGCCAAGATGATATCTGACATACGTTTAACGGTTCTTCACATGTTTTGCCGTAATGAAAGAAGTTCTGCGTTGAGTGAAGGCATGTAGATCACTTCGATGCAATTCTCTAAAAACCTATTTCCAACTGACATGAACTCATTGGACACTTTACGCAGCACACAGCGTCGAGAGCGGCCCGTGATCTTGCGAGGAGCTCCGACTCCTGGCAGACTGGAGACTGCCGAGCCTCTCGAGGCTTCCGAGCCATTGCCTCCACAGTTGAGTGGGGAACACGACACGTTCAGCAAATTGCCTTAAATGCTTCTTTACGAAGTCCAACTGTTTGCTTTCGCATAGCATGAGGTATTTCTTTGACTTTCGGCACTATGTTCACTGAGCAACAAAATCTGGAGAGGTAATGATTGTGAAGATCGTAGTATGTTTACATCACATGTGCTTTCGGAAGACTCTGGTACCTTTATAAAAAGTTTTCTAATCAAGATACTTAAGTTGTGCACTAAAACAGTAATGATCTAACATGTCAAATTTGGCCAGATACTTTTATCCCATGCATTTTTTGCTAATTTATTATTTGGTTGTAAATAAATTTCATTCTCTTTTGTTCAAATATTTTGGTCAACATATGTTCTCTGAGCTATCTGTTTTCTTTACCCGAAACATCAGCTCGAAATTCTCAAAATACATCAAAAATAAAATTGCGCATACCCTTATGTCCAGTTACTGTATGAAAGTCGACGTGCTTCGACTCGCTTCCTATTTCATAATGAAGTTGTTCAAGACAGAAACCATCTGTCTTGAACACAAGCATACAGTATTAAGTCATACACATGTTCACGTAGCGTTTGGTTCCTACAAGTTACGACTGGGTGACATCTCACAGGATTCAAGTTACGACTGGGGGGCATCACACGGGATTCCTACAAGTTACGACTGGGGGGCATCTCACCTCTCCAGTTCCTGCTTGTCGCTCGTGGTTTTGGTGAGCGACTTGCGCTGCTCTCTGAGGAATTCGTCCTGCCGCTTCTTGAGGTCCTCGACGCCGCGGTCGTGCAGGTTCTGCAGGTTCTTCAGTTGCGCCGCTTGGGACAGCTTCAGCAGCTTGTCCAAGGCAGCGTACAGCTGAGAAAATAATCAATAGTTTGAAACATGTCTATCGCGATATAGTTAATTTTAAGGAACACAGAGTGATAACGAATGAAGAAAGTGAATGAAAATTAAGTATTGTTTATTCAAACGTACAATAAGGTAAGAAGATATTTGTTGCTCTGTAAACATGACGTGTGCAAAAGATGAGTGGCATAGAGAAACTAATTTGCGTGTGTCCACTTTTTTGTCTGCAATAGACCTCAAACAATGCGGTAGAGAGTAACTTTATCAAATAAAACACATAATAACTCATAACGATTTTCTGAATACATGACTGATCCATGCGTATCATATGTTATTTCCTCTGAAAAACTTTGGTCAGATGGCAACACTGCAGAGCAGCAACGAGGGGATGGTAGTTCACTTCGTGGGCTGAAGGGATGGCACTGGAGGGAGGAATGATGGGATAGAACTGATGTGATGGGACGGAAGGTATACAAATGATGGAATAGATTCACCCGACATGAGACGGTGCTCACCAATACTACTTTAGGCTATACTTAGGTAACACAATTGTACACCAGTAGTACTAAGGTAGCACAATGGTGCATCAGAAGTACTAAGTAGCACGAGAGTATACGAACAGGAATTGGGTAGCACAAGAGTCGAACAGTAGTACTTTGGTATTAAGCAGCAGGATAGTACAGGAGCTGTACTCAGGCAGCAGGGTAGTACAGGAGCTGTACTCAGGCAGCAGGGTAGTACAGGAGCTGTACTCACGGCCTCGTGGTGCTTGTCCTGCAGCCTGCGCTCGAGGTCGAGCTGCTGCCTCAGCATGGCGTGGAGGGCGGCCTGGTAGCTCTGGGTGACCTCCGTCAGGCGGTGCTGGTGGTCGCTGCTGAGCCGCGCCGGGGGACTGCCTTCGTCTCTGGGGGGCACTCACAGTTAATGGGGGCACTCACAGTTAATGGGGGCAC
>VOMN01069813.1:0-26816 GCA_014899125.1 Orchestia grillus | reverse complement strand
ACGCACGATGCATACAAAACACACGCACGAAGCATGCAACAAACACACGCACGATGCATGCAACAAACCCACGCACGATGCATGCAACAAACACACGCACGATGCATGCAACAAACACACGGTCCCTTGATGAGACCACGAGACAAGCAGCACGCTGTACAGACGTGCGCCAGGCGCTGTCTATTGTGTTGCTCCAAGTCATCCTGAGAGCCGCGCCAGTATTTCAGTAACATACAGATCGAGTAGGGGGATTGTAACCAATAACTCTTATCAAACGTATAATAACGGAAGTATGTATGTGTACGTAATTATTGAGGAGCTTACCTGGCGATTTTACAGGTAGGGAAGTGGCAACAGGCTGCACGCAGCAGCTACAGCAACAACAGCAGCTACAGCACCAGCTACAGCACCAGCAACAGCACCAGCACCAGCTACAGCACCAGCTACAGCAGCAGCATCTCCTCCTGCAGGAACACTACGCGGAACGGCACTGCAGTTGCACGAACATTTTCTTCCCTGCCGGCACCGAGCAACCCAAGTCTAACACTAAACATAACCTATGGTGTTTTCTTAAACTCTGAATTGAGGAATCACAAAGACTTGGGTGCAAAATTATGAATATTTCTTCCTATTTCTTCCTGGAACAAAAAATAGCTTCATTTTGACACTGAACACTTTGGATTTTAAAGAACACTCAAACGTACACTGAAAGAAAATCACACATATGGACATAGGGAACACAGATTTCTAGTACATCTAAAAACCTGATAAAATACATGCACACTTCACTGTCACCACTTATAAACAGGTAATCCAGTCTTGTACCATCCAGAAGAAAGGGTAATCCAGTCTTGCATAATCCGGGATACCGGGTAATCCAGTCTTGTATTATCCAGAGGAAAGGGTAATCCAGTCTTGTATAATCCGGGATACCGGGTAATCCAGTCTTGAGTCGTCCACCTGCTAGAGGTTCAAGCTCTTTACACTTCCACTGACTATATCAAACCTATAGGTCTGATACGTACCTTATATCAAACCTACACACTCACTGAATTTAGACGGTATATATGAACACTCAACTGAACGACACTATACAGGCTATGCAGAACTTGTATTGATCGCATCTCTAGATACCACACAGCACTAGGGTTACCTGTACGAGAAACGCTTCACAGCGACGTACAAGAACGCTAACAAAAGACACGATAAAGGGAAGAAACCGGCGAAACGTATGGAGGTCTGGCACAGCACTCCGCCACCACCGTCCACAGAGGCCTCCACTGGCACCTAACTAACATTCGCACAGCTTTAAAGGCGAACCCTCTCTCTCTCTCTCTTACAAAGCCACGGCACCAAGCAGGCTTCTACTACTTTCATGAACACTGCTACTACTCTACTTTCCTCGCTGTGGCACTGTCACCTATAATTGCAAAAAAACGACGATCGTCAAACATACCGACGAGTTTCAATTGACAACCATGCACGACATGAATTGTTTCGCACAATGGCAAGGAAAATAGGATTGCACAGCACACTCTACCTAACCTCACCCGACGCCTGCGCGGCGCCCTATGAATGTGGCTGTGCCAGCGAGTCTTCCTCAGGGTCACGTGCTCGAGAGCCGGTGGGCGGAGCCACAAGGGGAGGGCGGGGCACCGCACAAATCAGGCGGGCCCACGACTCGCGGCCTTCAGCCGCAGCTCGACGCCACGGCCACGATCGATACGCATCGATATATCTGGCGGTGGCGTATCCATTATACCGCCGCCACACGCACTCGCCAACGCCGCTCGAGCGACGCGGTTCCAAACTTCTCCCACTTTTCTTCAACAAATCAGGGATCGGTGTTGGCTGGGGACTGACTGGGACGGACGCTACACGTTGCTAGGAGTTTTACTGCTGGTGACTCAAAGGATATTGATCTTTTCTCTACTTATGAAGGATAACGATTTTGCTTTGTTATGTAGATGGATGTTGAATGGTCGAGCTTGAAATACATGTGATGGAGAATATCAGCTTGAATACAACTACTGAGAATTTTTGATTATTTGTTTTATCGAAGCAACCGAGTAATGAACGATCTGTCTTGACAATTTTATTTTGTTGAATGAAAAGTATATGAAGTTGGAAAAACTAAACAAAGTTAACAGTATAAGAATACGAGTTCGGAACCGGTACTCCGTTGATAAGTTTCTTAAATGCATTTAAATACTACAAAATTAAAAAAAGGAAGAAACTTAATTTAGTGAATTTAATTTTGGTAGTTAATTAACACGACGTAAATTTGGAAGTGACTCTTCAAGAGTCGCCTAATTTAAACTACCACCATAGACAAGTATGATATCCACAGACAGGTATGATATCCACAGACAAGTATGATATCCACAGACAAGTATGATATCCACAGACAAGTATGATATCCACAGACAGGTTTGATATCCACAGACAGGTATGATATCCACAGACAGGTATGATATCCACAGACAGGAATGATATCCACAGACAAGTATGATATCCACAGACAGGTATGATATCCACAGACAGGAATGATATCCGCCTCTCTGACACCTACGCAAGATCAAAAGCAGCGTCCAGATTTCGATCTTTACGAAAAATAAGACTTGCATTGACACATTGCTGGAACGGAAGCTTCGAG
Organism: Orchestia grillus; assembly: GCA_014899125.1. Taxonomy (NCBI): domain Eukaryota; kingdom Metazoa; phylum Arthropoda; class Malacostraca; order Amphipoda; family Talitridae; genus Orchestia; species Orchestia grillus. The sequence goes on along the minus strand of VOMN01069813.1, from coordinate 24,160 downwards.
GGGAGGTCAGGCGTTCGTCTCATGCATTAATTTTACACTACAATCATTAACGATCTATGCATGTGAATCAGGCTATGTTGAGATCAGAAGTATAAATATTATCGTTTCTAAATTAAAAAAAAAAGACATTGTCAATTTTTTCACACCGTTGTATAGATGAAACATCATTTTCAGTCGTGAATTTAATTGTTTCACTTCTATGTATTAATTAAAAGAACGAATTCTTAAACGCGAAACAAAGGATCTTTAATAATATAAACGAATTAAATAAAAAATTGTCATGGAAGAAACAGATTTATCTACAGACCGCAGACGACTGCACGAGGCCTCAAAGCTGAGATCGTATGAGAAAATTCCTTCAGTTGATCAATACACCAATGAATGAAACGTTTTACTCATTTCTTTATCAAAAATTTTCGAGCTGCAACAGAGCGAAGCTGCTGCTATGACTCGTGCATGACTGAAGGCACAGTGGCCCCGCCAACCACCCAGCAAGGTCACAATTCATTACTCACAAGTCAGGAAAAAATGAACCAGTAAAAAATTTGCATTAACGAGAAAGAGAGATCTTCAGCAAGCCAAGGTTAGTCTTGTCCCCAGCTACACTCAGCGAAGTGCCGGCGTGTCTCGTCCCAAGACTCTTTAGGGTGCGCAGCTGTAAAGCTCTACGGAAACAGAACTCCAATTTTCGATGCTAGCTCGAAGTAACGTTTTCGCATTTATTTTCGTCAATTCTTCATTGCTAGTCCTTAAGTCGAAGGTATCACAGGTGCATCGATGTGGGTGGTGGAAATTTTGATCAATTTCTGTAGATTAAACGTATGAATAAACTTTTTGTGAGCAATTTTCTTTCCAAATATCCTCCTTTCAAACATCAAACAGCTTATATCTAAAAACAATTTTTTCCACAAAGTTTTATACAAGCAAAAGTACTTAGTTAGCCACTTTCTGGTAGCTGAGAAATTTTGTACCTTTTTCTATATACAACACCCAGTATTTATTGACACACCTATGAACTTTGAGATGTATACTTCGCTAAGCCTTGAAAATAACGCCTTGCTACGTACAGGAAGAACATGCGCACTTCCAATTAGTGCGTCTTGAATGAATACAAACAATTGCCTTTCACAGCAGCTTGCCAAGTTTCAGCATTTAATATAATATTTTTCATTTTCTCTACACGTATGGTTGCAAATTAAGAGTTGCCATTTGCCAAGCCCTGAATTACAGCCACATGTGTTCCCCTCGCATGTAATTATAAGTTTTGTTGTACTGCGTGTAAATAATTCTTTGTTTGCTGAACACCAACTTTATGAATAGATTGCATGAATCGAGCATTCCGCTCAAAATTTTCGATACCGCCTTCCGTCACACCAGGTATCTTTGATACGTATGTCAATATCTGCTACTGGTTTCATCGATATGTGCATGCATCAGAAAATATTCATTAATACGAAATAAATTCTCAGGAATAAATACAATGGCATCAGATATACAATAGAACAGCATAATTATGTTCATCGTACAGTAGTTAAGATCTAAGATTCTGTTACACATACTTGACAAACATGCATAGCTCGTGACTTCGTACATAACGGGGTTCGTATTGCTTTTATACTACTTCGTTTGTCTAAAAAGCTCTTTTTAGTTACTTTGTGTAGCTCACATATCTGGATACGTACACTCAAGCAGCCATAATTTGGGAGAGATATACAGGAGCGAGAGTTTCGTTAATTATTTTAGAACAGCTGAGGAAAGAAAACTCTACGGAGAAAAGAACCCCAATTTGCCTCGCATTGCGTTTTCCACATGATTAAAAATTGCTGACGTCAATCTATGGAAGCTTCCGTCGTGTTCATCCAGACCTAAATATATAGAAGATATATGACACTTTTAGGTATCCCTGCCGATACCTCGATCAAGACACCTCTGTTTCAATGCTTTATAATGCACATCTACATAAAGAACAAATCAGACAGAACTTGCATTTATTTCTACGTTGTAAAATATCTTTCTCAATACGAGTGTCAGAAACATATTCGTTGCCGTAAGAAATACAGTCCTGAATATACATGAGAATCGTATACCTGTATAAAATAAAGTACTTAATGAATTTAATCCATGCAATTTACGACATTTAACTTCAACTTTAAGAAAGAGCTCAACGAAATTAGTCTTTTACAATAACCGTACACTTCAAAAGCCTAACTTTTCAACCGCCACATCGATGAATATATTGAATCATGGCTAATCTTTGCCCACCAAAATTAAAGATAATTAAAGATGCTTCGGCGAAAGAGTCAAACAGGGAAGAAGGAAGGCACATCACTGCGTCGGCAAGTACCGGCCTCCGACCTGGCCGCCATTGCTGCTGTGGCGGCGGCCGCGCCAGAGGGCGCCACCTTACTGCCTGCCCAGCAACCGTCACGCGACTACGTTTCCAATGAATTTTTGAAGTTATTTGGCCGATGAAAACATGCTGTACCAAATTAAAAGTTGGTGATGAATTTGCAAGGTCAAATGGTCATGTTTTTTAAAAAATAAATGAGAAGGAATGTCTGTAATTTGAGGAATAGGCTCTTAGGTAGTCAAACGGTGGTGGTTGCTCTCATGTAGATATTGTAAAGGATATTAGGCTGGTTAGAATCGTTAGAGACGAGCACGGTAGTACCACCTTATCAGTAACGTAATTTTAGTTCAAACTCCAACAAATGAGTGGCGTACACAGAACAGGTTCAGGCGCGGCGACTTATAATGAAACAAAGCTTCAACAGTCACTGTTTGCGTGTCCGTTTTCGAAAGCATTATTCGGCTTCCAACGATACGTTTTGCCGAAATTTTATAACGATTGACTAGATTTACATCATTTTCACAGGAATGATTTTTTCAGTTTTCATACACTCGCTTCTTGTTAGACTGTTTCTTTGTGCATTGCAATTCGCTATGACTCATGTTAAACTGTAGATGAATTAAACCGTACCCTGAGTTAGATATGTACCTCATTTACATCATAAATCCGAACGTGTCGGGTTTTTTCCATTCCAGCAAGACCTTCTGCATGCGTAACAATACAACAGAATAAAGTTAGATTATTAAATCGACGTCGACACACACTCTATGCATATATAGTCCATTTGCGAGACCTCAAATTAATGAGAGGTAGAACTGTGTGGATAAGAAGAAGGATGGATATTATGTTGGCTGTCCTGCTGACGATCAAGTCATACGTACCCTGAGTTATATATTTGCTGGTTTATGGCTAATTAGTGTAGAGCTTGGGCAAAAAAAAACTTATTGAAAACTGAAACTACGTATTCGAGCTGAGAATTTTGCCAGGAATTTTGATGTGGGAAGTTCACGCTGTGACATTCCTTGTGAATCCTAAATGTTCGTTTCATCATTCAGGTTAGAGTTTTACCGCACTTTTCATACGCAAGTGACGAGAGTAATGTCATCTTCAGCCATTGCAAAATCAGTAGCATTCCCGAAATAGTGAATCGTGAAAGGAAACAATTATCTATCACCAGGTATTTTTAGCGTTTGAACTCCATAGATGTTGCAGTTTACTAGAAATGAAGAAAAAGGGATTTACCTAGTCTTGCAGTTTACCATCATACTTTAACTCGCTATGCCCACCCTTGTGTAACTTCGCTATACAGAGCATCTATGTTTACGTATAATTTTTGCCGCCTAAGGGCAGATGTCAGCACCAGGTAGTTGATTGTCCACAGGGCGACGAAAAAAATTAGGTTGTTTCCGAGATCGATCTTCCTCTCGGGAAGCGGAGTATATATATTAAGGAAAGTTAGAGCAAAGCACGGATAAAACCCATTCTAGCTTCTTGGCAAGCTTTCGATTTTAACAAAAATGATTTTCAGGCAAATGGCATCTAAAAATTTATACTCAAAATAAACTCAGGTGCTTCGAATTTGATTATTCTAGAAACGAAAATGAACAAATCTCGGAATGTTGTTGCTATTCAGACAATTTTTGTAATAAACAAATTCGCAGTACATACATATGTCCACTTTGAAATATCAATTTTTAGAACTGTCTTCTGCCTGAAGATGATTTTTGTTAAGTTCAAAGCTTGGCAAAAATCTAAAATGTTTTTCACCCGTGCACCGGTCTTACTATTCTTCATAAAAGTTAGATTAGTACTCTTGGTAATACGTTAGATATCTATCGAGACTGAAGAATAACCGCTCACCGATGTTCTCGACATATATGAGTTCATGTACACACGAAGATTAGTGCGCTCTGCACGCACAGCGGAGATGCGGGTTAGGAGAACAGCACAAGACGAGTTCAAGAGGGTTAAATCGATTCAACATTCGCAGCTACCATGAAAGTTAACTTCGTTAATTGTTCCACATCATAATTAATTTCTAACAACATTTTAAATTACTATTCTCTTATCGCAATGGTTCCACCGAGAGAAAACACCCGTATAGCACATACGTGATCAACGAAGATGCACTTGTATATATGTCCGTCAGAAGCGGAATTAATTACAACGATTCAACACAGCTAAATTACATTCGAGCTGAAAGTAGCAAAATACCAGTCGACGCACCTGCGCGTCGCGTGTTGGCGCATGCGTCATAGAGGTTAGGTAAGTTTCGGAATGCACCTTATCTCTGAGGAAATATTGTAGGTAGTACGAGACATCCAGTAAGAAAGTAAATATTTAAAGCATCAAAATATTCGAAAGATAGGGTAATTTCATAGCTGTAACGTTACGAAATTGCTCTCATTATGATTGAAATTCAGTTCGAATTTCGGTAGTTTCAAGCCCTTTCAGTCCCGGGCGTAAACAGCTTTCCAGACAAGTTCACATTTGGTGTGGTCAACGTACCAAGCAAAAACTAGACCGAGACTGAGGTGCAAGTCCCTCTCCTCTCTGGAAAACCCGTTGCAGAGAAGCATCCTGCATGAGAATGTGATGTTTAAGTTTCCTTTTAATTCGAAGGGAAGCACTGCATGTAAAATTTTACCGTCATATCTTTTCAAGCTAAACTTAAATAAACTTTTTAAGAGACCCATTTCGTAAAAGGTATTGGCTGTACTTGTCAATATATATGCGATCATTAACACATAGAGCAAATAAATTAATGTTGTCCAAGGGATCATCAAGAGAATCCCATATCTTAATTAACGTAAATAGTGCTGGGAAATTCCGCAGCTGACAAACTATGCGCGGTGCTACTTCGCTCTCACTATTCTAAGCGTATCTAATAGAAAGCGTTGCTAAAGAAAAATTAACGAATTTATACAATTCATGAATGTACATACTTCTTACACTAAGCTATCGCCCCTAGACTTACTACATTCAACAAGTATTTGATGGGAATGATGAAGAAAATTTTTTGATAGCCTAACTTTTCTGGAAGCTACCACGACAAAGCACAAAGAAATCAGAGAAACCAAGAAGAATACCTTGAGATGAACTTTATTTCCGTCTCCTGTAACTTGGATGCGTCCTGTAATTCACAAAACATAAAATTTTTCGTAAAGAAACTTAATCATCAAGTAACTTCTTCAAAATTATCGGCCCGAGTTCGAGCAGAAAACTTCGCACTCACAGGTATCCGTGATACGCTCACAAACGCTGTCAACTATCACAACTTCTCGTCTCCGTCCGGCCCGTGCACCCATGCAGGCAAGTCACAACCACCGTCCTTCTTCTCTCGTCTGTTTCCTGTCTCCTGATCCAACCGCTCCATGCGCCCCATGCCTTTGTTGTCACGAACGTTTCCCACACGTCTAGTCTCACTCGCCCTGTTAGCACCATTCGTGAGCAAGTGTAGAAGGTCCCAACAGAACGTGCATGAGACAGCTCCGTCCAACGTATTCGGTCTGAGGTTTCAATTAACCCGTTCACCGCCATCGGTACAGTGCGTCCCAATGAAACTTGCAAGTCATTGGGGACATATGGTCCCGTTATAAAATTCCAAAAATAGCCTTTATTAATTCCAACACGTTTTACCGTCTGGTTTTAAATGCCTTACAACCACTGGTGTGGTGGGGGATGTGGGGAATACGTCGTTTAAACTTTCTTTGCCAAGGGAAGTACCTTTCGGTTACGAGACCACCACGCTACTAATCCCAATTTATTTAAACTATTTTAATAAAACTAATCCCAATTTATTTTGAGGTCAAGTCTTTAGCCTAGTTATTTTCTTTGCATTTTTTGATGACTTCTACAAAACATGCTAGTGGGTTTAGCAGATAACACTTGCATTTGCCAAAAAAGTTCAATTTTCAAAAAGTTTAGGCGAGCAATAGGACTCGTAGCATACCCTGTACGCCCGATAATGAAGTTTATTAAGATCCTTGAAAATAAGAAAACGAGACTTCCTATATGTAAAAAAGAGTCTCGTACATTATTTCTTATGAATGATTTTGAATAGTTCAAAATACTTCTCGAAATACGGGTACATACTTAAACTACCGGTGCACGCCTTAAAGAATGATAAGCCCGCTCAATTTCTTTTAACAACCCAATTAGTTTAGTTAGTTTAGTTTTTAAATAATTAGTTTTTTTTCTTTTTTTCTTTTTTTTCTTTACACGACTCCCATCGACCGCCATCGTACTGAAGGGATTTGTTGAGCAGACCATTTTCTGCCGCTACGCTAACGCCATAAAGCTATCCTAAAATGCTCATTTAATTGATCATCACTTGAATTCATAAAAACAAAGAGTTACGCTACAATTTCTTTCTATATACTGACGCCAGTCATTTCTTGGAAATGATAAACGGGAAAACAGTTTGCGGAAGCCTTACGTACGTTTGGCACCCAACCGCATTCTAAATTCGGGCGGTCGGTTGTCGTACGTTTGTTCATTAGGTACAGCCCTTCAAACGCGTTCGGGAATTTTTCCCTGCGGCCGATTATATCTGATGAGCCATAGGAACGAGGACGACCTAGAAGTGCTTAGCACCGTGCAAAATGTTACGCGTTATATTAACCGTGCTAAAACTACTAAAATCGTAACTATTTAATTGATCTTGATTTTCTAACTTTTACATACATGCTCTATCTTCTTTGAGAACAATGATCTGACGTTCAGCACTTTACTCTCAATAGGATCAAAAACATATTATTTTTGTAAGAATGAATGATGATTCAGAGCGAGTACACTACGTATGAATGCTTGGAAGGTACGAGGCCGAACATCAGAGCACTTATAGCGTACAGAAAAAATCCGTCGCATTGCTTTGCATCGTGACGCGAGGTGCCGTACTCTCTACCTCGTATAGGAAACGATCTATTTTTTCATTGGTAAATTTTAAATCCTTGATTATCTGGCTCATCAAAATTAAAGCTTTAATGACATAAATGTCGGGTTATTCTACGGAATGTGGCATGGGACGCACTTCCCTCACTAGTATGTATTTATTTCAGTACTCCATAACGCTGATGTACCTGTGACCGGTCTGCAACCTCTCAGGGAGCATAGGACAGACCATAATAATAATAATAATTATAAACTCATTTTACGACAGCCTCGGCCAGATGCTATGTAGCTGTCGCACTAGCATTTCTGCTAAAGGCACACCATCATGTTAGCAAAACATATTCGATTGGTTCACTTCACATAATTTTCTTGTTATCCAAGTTGATTTTCATGAATTTCCGAACGCATTAATTTCCTTTATGAATTCCAGTACCCTGTCTGTTGGTCCATCTTTCCGTAGGAGACTGAGTCGGTCGGCTTCCCTCAGCGTTCCGACAGATCACGTGTTATTTTCCCAATGGCCATTTATTTTACGTCGTCCTATAGGCCACAGGGTTAGGTTAGTTAGGCTTGTCTATCCTATCATATCCTACAGGGACTAGCGTCCCCATGGAGACGCATTTTACCTCAAGCTATAGATAGGCTTTCAGGACTTCTATCTTTCGCGCCAACTATGATTCGGTTCATTGTCATGCCTTCTTCGCTGATAATTCTTCATATTTTCTTCTGGTTCTTTCCCAACTTGCCGTTTCTATGCACAGGGGATCCAGCATTGGAAAAATCCTTTTGAAAGGATACCCAGTACTCCAACCTCTGTACTAAATGGCGGTCCTTCACTTTCGGTGCGAGATAGTCGGAGGTGCTACAGCGCTGCTATCCTGGCTGCTGCAGCTACTCCCACGACCATTTCTAGTGTACACCTCGGGTACACGCTGCTCTGAACGTTACTCTTCCTTTAAAATACACCGAAACATTATTTTGAAAAAAACGGCTATATGGCCGTTCGAGGTCTCCGCGCATCGCGAATTGAATCACAACGAATCATAGAAATGAATTTATTTGCGTTAACACAAGAGAATACTTGACGGTAGACTTGAATCCTAGATGCCTAGTAAGTGGTTAGAGTTCGAGGAGGCTTTAAAACTAATATGAACGGATAGTAAACAATACCCATTACAATATTTCGATGAGCCACTTCAGTCAGTCCCGTTTCCACATTGCAGATTTTCGCCTACAGCAGCGACTAGCGAGAGGTGCTGCAGCGCAACACTTGATGCAGGGAACTAAGGATAGGTTAAGGAAACCAACTGCTGTACGCGGTTACATGTCTTTACTTTAGATAGGACTCCTCTATAAAATGCAGCAGATGGTAACGAAAATATGATCTTATATTTGTGATGGACAGCAGAAGGTATGTCTAGTAAACTATAGTATTAATACCGCCAAATATTCACGTCTTCCATCACGACTATGCCTCCTGAGGCAGACGTACTCATTTTCATACATTCATCACACGCTTGCGTCGCATCTCCCTACGCTAATGGTTGTCGTACCCGATCAATACGAGATGCTGCTCCAGAAAGTATGAAACATCTGAAATTTTGCCTCTTCTGAGTGGGGGGGCGTTGCGGTTCCCCGTACCATTGAAACGGATTCGTGGAGTTTTCGAAATTCTACTGAATCCATCGTCCGATCAAAGTACGCGAATCTATGCTTAAGTACCTATACACACACTAGTGAAATAACAGTGATATCAACTATCGTCGAAGTGACTACGATGGAGCTGGGAGGGAATACAAGAATTAATCACACAGCTATCCGCTAGCAACAAGGCTACCGCTCCTCTACCTAGCGAAGTGTCCAGGTACAAGAGAAAGAGAGAGAAGCGAATTAGAATCAAGTTCATGGAAAAAACCTGCTACGGAACAGTCGATACTTAGTGTACACGCCACGTAGGAACAGTAAGTGTTTTCGAGTCTATTATTAAGCAAGAGAACATTTAAGATACTTATCTCCACTGAAACTAGATAAAATAATGCCTGCCTTGTTCCTATAATAAAGAAGTGGGTTTTTAGTAAGAAATTCGGGTTTGGGTGCAAATTTAAACAAACGAGGGCTATTCTGAATGAATGACGCTCTCGGTTTAAGTACCAAACATAATTAACAAGAGTGAAGTCAAACTGCACACTCTAGAACAACAGGCAGCCCGAGCCTCAATTAGCAATATGCACTGGGGTGATACAAGCTTTGACAGTCGGGTTGTGATGAAAACATTACTTTTTCCATACTATTGGCTTTACGTTTACAATAAATAACTTGATTGTTCAAAGCCGCGTTTCCTCTAGAGTCGACCACGAAGAGTAAATGTGTATCCCTTCGCGCTGGCAAGGAACTTGACGTTGCCACTGCAGGACAAGTTACATCACAAATCTCTGTAACGCAGCAGAAGTTTCACTGCAGATTTCTTAAAATGAGATTGAAATCTCAGATAACTTCTGTAAGTTTCAACAGACTCTGTGAACGCGTCGTCCGGCCGTTGAACACAGAACGAGATAACGGCGACTGGAGACAGTAGCATGGGTCACAACCCCTACCTTCAACTCACACTCTACACCAACGTCCACAGAACAAGTCAGTAGCTGAGGAAATGCAAGAGGTGTAAATGTACGCGAGTTAAGCTCATTAAAATAATAAACACAGTCTAACTGACCAAAGCAATGCCAAGTGCAGTGAATGTAATCGACATACTTGAACCATATCGGTGTGCAACCAAATCCAGGAGTCCTCGCAGGCGTCCCCACTTCAATTGAAGTTCGAGTTGGAGATACATCGGAATTGTGATGGAGCGTCCAAAACATTGCACAAAAACGTCGTCTGCAGTACTTTGCACCATCATGCAAAGCACTCGTAAATATATTCATCATCGTGAATAAAAATCCAACGGCTTATTAGCGGCGGTCATGTCAATAACCACTCTCGATAGAAAGTGATATCTCATTCGCCATTGAATCATCAAACAAAATAAATTGCCTCACTCTAAAAGCACTCTTCGACACTATTGCTTCACAATAAAATTGATGTAAACCCATGTTACACCACTGTAATTTCACGGTTAGATACAACTATCTCACCGAAAACTTGTTCACAAACTACCACCTTACCGTATAATCACTTCCACCAAGTGGAAAAGTCAGAGTCTTGAGGCATCAGCCCCGCGGCATGCGGCTGCTTCGCTAACTCGGTTCACATTCAACGAAACTCGACTAACAGCTGCGAAATTTATTGTCACGGAGTCGAGGCCGGACGCTCGTGCAGAGCAAGGGGCCGCAGCCTCATCTCCAAATGAGTTGCTACATGAAATTTAACCCCACGGCGTGAAAATCTCGTCCACAACAGGAGTACGGCTCCCATGGTACGAAAGTTTAGCTGCAATTTCATGCACACTTGCAGTAAGACTGACGCCAGATATGCACGAAAAGCTGATAACAGTCTTTAAAAATTATTCATTCATGTACCTATTGATCTTTCAAGGGCTAAATACATACTTGCACTCATATTTCAAACGTAACATTTCCTTGGCCCTATCGCGGACGGAGCCTTGATGCACAGGAGCACTCGTCTCAAGCCAGGCACATTGAGGCAGGCATTGCTTTTCCGTCAATAAAAACAAACCAGAACAATGAGAATCTTGCCACATTCTAAGAAGAAGCTTAAATGCGTTTACTGGTTGATCTGTGCCATACACTCACTCCTGAATTTCGCTTCTTGATCACACACACTGATGTCGAGGACAAAAGTATCACCAATGCAAAATTCCAAGATAAAAAATCTAGACGATTTAACGATAGTTTTCGCTTTTCTTACAAAATAAAGTTTAATTCTTATGAGAAATTATCATGCAACACATTGTTAGCATGATGCATGTTCCAATTTCGACCATCACTAGCTAATCGCTATAACTGAAGCGCAGGTTTACACGACACTTATAAGTAAAACAAGTAACTTTGGTTGTTCGATAACAAAGAATTCACGCTTCAGCAACGCAATTTTAATAATACAATCGTTTTTCAAGTGTCATGATACAGGAACTGTGATAGTTGTTCCCTTGTGGCTTGCATCAAACAAGACAAGACGAGCATCACCAAAAAGAAGAATTTTTTACCATTACCAATGAAGAATAAATCGAATAACAAACGTGTTTGAAAATTACTATAATTAACTGCTGTCGTCCCCCACATAAAGCGGCATTCAAACAGAGGAAGCATTAAATCGCACAGAAAATATCATATAAAGCAAATAGAGCGTGTCTTTAAGAGACCAATAAGAAGATAGAGAGGTTGTTTCCTGGAACCGATCCAGCGATCTAAACGGGGGATGACTGCGCCCCCATGTCAAACATTGGTCGCAATGCACAACTTATGACAGTCCTGTTCACAGTCTTCAAAAAAAATTATTTTTCACATTCGTTAACACAAACGAGCTACGCCTACGCAAGAATATGAGAAACACTAAAAAGAAAGGAATAACAAAGTTATCAATGCCCAAAAATACTGTCGAGTCAGGCAGGAAAAATACGCATTAGTCAGGATCGAACGCGCAGCAAGTACAAATGACACAATTTTTTAAACGAGGGGTCGAGGAAGGAGGAGGGAAAACCAACGGTACGATTATTCACAGAGATGCCCTAGTCGATTCATTCACTACGATTTAAACGGTCGTTCATAACGATCTTTCAAACATAAATAAAACAGCCGGTCACCGGCATTCAATTCTAAAGAGCAGGAACTGATTAAAAGCGATCGTTTGCACCGATAATGAAATGTTCACGTTGACAGGTTCATCCGTATGTTCACCTTCAGATCAGGGATCTGGGCACCGAGATCCGACACTGCAATAACGATACCACGAACACTGATTAGCATTTGCCTTGTTCTTGAGGTAATACTATAATTCCACATATGCTTGAAACCAAACAAAATGAAAAATAATTTTAACGCAAGAACATTCCTTTCGCAGTCAGGCGAGTGAATTTTCGAGCACGCTTTTCATCAATACAATACCAGTAATAAATATAATACAAAAGCAATATTTCATATGAATAATGGACATTTTCACCTGACTCGCCACACAAGGAGTTAGGAAATAACACTTCACTGCCGGGAACAAAACCATACAACGCAAGTAGCGTAATCAGAAACCACCAACGCCGCCGCCTCCTCCCATAGCCACAGCGCCACGCAGCTGAAAAGCAACAGGAGGACAACTCGCGAAACTCAAGAGCCCAATTTGGCACCGCGCAGCCAAGCCCACCACCGGTAGGCAGAGCAGGCTCGAGTCGAGTAAGTAGGTGACCCACAGCGCCAAGACGCCAAGATTACCAATGCGGTGTCCTCATGCTAGCATTAGCGCTGGGTTCCCAAAAGGCTCTGAAAGAACGAGCTTGCTCCGAAAGAACGAGCTCGCTCTGAACCTGATTTCATCGCTGATTTGAGGACGCCCAAAAACGAGCTACAGAGCAAACTGTATCGTCCTCACCAAACTCGCACGGTCAACAAATTCGTCCGAGCCCCACTAGCTGCACAGAGCGTCATACAAGACGACGCTAAAAACCACATGTCAGCCTTGTACAGCAACTGTCCACATCAATAAAGGATACTACAGGCTGTAAACGCAGAAGAGATTGCATCTAAGAAATAATAGTTGAACAACAGAAAGTATCACGCCATTGTCTTTCAAATTCTCAAAGATTAATGGTTCTACTTATATTAAGAAGAGATATTTCCAACTAGTTCACCCCTTCCTGCACAGTGTAACTGCTGCATCATATAGAAATTTGAACACGACAAATATACAATATGTTGCAGTAGTCGCTCTCGTGGCGCACCATGCTGCAGTAGCCGCGCTAGTGGCGCACCATGCTGCAGTAGTCGCGCTAGTGGCGCACCATGCTGCAGTAGTCGAGCATGGCACGCACTGCAAAGAGCACCTCACACTGCATCCTGCAGTCCATAATCTGGGAGCACACCAACTGCACGTCCTGCATCGACAGCGGCGATCGTCGCACAGAGCACAACCTGCAAAACAACGCGTATATTAGATGGAAAACAACGCGTATATTAGATACCAAAGTACTACAGCTATCAGATCCTCGGCTTTATTAACCTAGCGTTATGCGTCAGTCTCTTGGGGTGTTGCATCATCCAAGTTTAGCAGATGTACTCATAAATTATACGGGTTTTCCAGAATATGTTGGGAAACAAAGGAGACTCACGTTGCTTTAATTCGGTTCTGTCAGGCCAAAATGTGCAAATTCAAGTCGTTTGAAGCACAGCGCCAGCCAAGGCTACTACATGGAGTCTAATAAATCATACCCAAGTAATACTAGTAACACAAGGTTTGACAGTTTTAGGAAACTCGTATCTAATATGAAGAGCACGTCGTACGATGCATATTTGGGAAGCATGAGAAGCGCTTTCTGACAGAGAGGTAGGAAGGAGCAAGGGAGGTCGGTACGATCAGAATTCTTCCAGACAGACCACCAAAACGTACATGAAAGCAATATGAGCTGGACGGGGATAAAGCCAAAAGTTAGAGTAAGATGCTCGAAGATGGGATTGTCAGTTAGCTTAAAGCTCCTCGTCCCCATAAAATGTGACTTAAAGAAAGTGAAGAGAAGGGACCATTTAGCGTGGACTATAGAAAACGGCGAATCTATGCACAGAGTGTGTTCCCACACAGGATTCCATGCGTAGAAAAATAGCAAGTTAATAATGAAGAGGATGAAAAGATAAATAAGAGTTAGCAAATACTGCTAATAAATTTAAATAAGTTAAGTGGGCACAAAAGATAGCATACCCAAAGGCCTACCTACAACTGAGGTAACATAACAGTACCCCTGGGATCGCCAGTCCCCATAGCAAACGTGGGTTACCTAACCCTGTTGCCAATCCTATGCCTCTTGAAGGGAGATATTCGGAGAGTAGACCGAGTTTGAGATAGGAGAAATGGGCGCCTGATGTGCTTGCTGACACTCCAAGCGTGAGGAGTAAGTGTGTGGGTCTGTACTGCTCTGGAGGACAAAGGTCTACTTGCATGAAGCCTCGATGCTGCAGAAAAGAACACCTGCGATATTCCGAAGAGTTTGACCCCAAAAGGACCAGTGTCAAGAATAATGAAGACTATAAATAATACAGTTTAGTCGCCAGTTCACATCTTTTCAGTTAAAATAGAGTGAACAGGCGCATAAGTGCATAAAATACGAGTTCGCGCACTACTTTGTTCATTCAAAAAAACAAAATTGGTCGTCAGTGTTCTCAAAGCTGGTGAAGAGAAAAGGTGCACACGCTGGAGAGTGACGCAAGGCGCCGCACCTGTGAGGGAAGCAGGTGGCCGTGCGGACGAGCTTCTGGAGGTGGAGAGGCATGGTCTTCCTGAGGAGCTTGTAGTCGTAGTCGTCATAGAGCACGCCACAGAGCCACTGCACCTGACGCCACACAGGCTTGTGGCAGGCGCCGTTGCGGTGGCGGGGCGGCTGCACGGCGGTGCCACAGGCATCGAGGCAGTGGCTCAGCGACGTGGCTGCACAGAAACGCTCGTCCAGCGCCACCGTCACCGCCTCTCCCAGGAAGCGGCGGGTCGTGTCGAAGCCGTAGTCGATCCAGCGGAAGAACTGTGGAATGGAAGCGGTTCATGGAGTGCGCTTACGTTAACGTGCCATTGACAATACCTGCTCAATATATTGATTTGACCTATTATAACCCGACGTTGAAATAACATGCTCAAACGTAAATTGATCTAACCTACTCTAACATGACTCAGGCTTAACCTAAACTAATTTAGCCTCAACTTAACCTTGCTGCAAAAAGCTAAAGTTTATTTTTGCTATAAGAAAATGATTTAGTAGTAAGATGAGAATCATAGCATCAGAAAATTTGAACAGTACATGGGATACTTTCTGTAGTAAAAACAATCAACACCCCTGTAATGAGACACAAGTGATGCCCCTGTAATGAGACACGAGTGATGCCCCTGTAATGAGACACAAGTGATGTCCCTGTAATGATGAGACCAAATCCTCCGTGGGGCCACACCATACGCGCATTAAGAAGAGATCTGAGGAGCTGCAACAACAATACACAAAAAAAGAAGGTTTAGGGACGGAGAAGTCAGACGCGTACAAACCTTGTGAACTAAAATGTCTTACCACCATACACGTGAAGGAAGGACGGTTGACTGACACTCCGCACACGGCAATGCAACACGCACACGCTGCCCAACACGCACACGGCCACGCAACACGCACACACTGCTCAACTCGCTACGCAGGCACGCTTCTCACGCACCTAGTACGTGGTCCGGGCCCTCTTGCCCGAGCACACTGATGTACTCCTTTCCCTTATCACCCCAACACACGTAGCGAACTGGACTCCAAGTCCTGAATGCCTACATTTAAATTAAGAAAACACGGGCAGTACTCGTGCATGTCGCACAACAGATCCTAACACACGAGTGCAACACGTGCACCAATAATGCCTACACAACACACGTTCAGGCGTACTGATAGGAAGTCTCGACACAGAGCTCGAGGTTTACACAACACCAACGAATTTGCAAGCACGATACCTTTTTTTTCAAGGCAAGAGAGAAAATAACACAAGATTGCACCAAAGGTCTGCTTCACGCTCGATCCCAGCCTTGTTTCTTTTGACTATCTTTATTCACGCTTCATACTGACTCGCGAGCGCGTCTGGGCGGTACCTGGCTCTGCCCCGGTATCCTGCCACAACGCCATAATTGCGTCACAAATATTTCATAAATAATCCTAACGAGCTAACAATAGAAAGTATGAGAGTGAGAATTCCGTGAAAAAAGGCAGCTGAGCAACGCGAGAGAAGGACGCTGAAATCGTTGGCACCACGCCTCACATCTGCTGCTGCTGCTCAGTCAGCTACAGAGTCTTCGAAATGTCACCAGTGCACTCACTCTGTTAGTAATTAAAAGGCATGTTCCAGCGCAAAAAAACATGCATGTATGATTGAACTCCCTCTGATTTGTAAAAGGGACAGTATTGGAAGTGATAACGTAAATATATTTTTGGATCTTTCCAATACGTATCGTTTTACATACAGCTATAAGTGGTGCATTCGATGCGGACTGAATGAACGCTATAATTGTGAGGTGTCAGTGCACAGTGACCTCTTGAACACCCTGTGGGTCATCGAAACGCTCGCTGGTAGGTACACGATGATGACCACTTCATTACTGTGCAAAAGCTTAGATTTTAAAAAGCTAAAACATTTACCTTCACGCAGACTAGGTATTTCAGACACAAAAGGTCCAGGAGCATCTCAACAACACTACAATAAGTGCATAACAACTTGACAGGACGAGAAGATCAAGGGAAGAGACGCAACCACCAGTACCGTGCTCCGTATTTTAGGCGACTCCTCGTCCGGCAAGTGGTGCGGGAAGTGTTTATAACCGCAGTCATCCGCTGGCTGCAGGCCGGGCAGCACAGTGCTGCTCCGCACGCTGCGACCCATCTTCCTTTTCTGAACAACCGCGCTGGATCTGCCTCAAAAAATACATAAAAATCAATCTTTTACGGTTAAAGAAACCTCTATACACGGTGATTTAAATCCAAGTTAGCCTCGTGCGATTTCAATGGCGCCATGAAATAATATTTTGTAAAATTTATATATTACAAAATATTATTTCAGTCTGATGTTCTTGAGCTGACCAATTACTCGGGCGCGATAGCATTTTTTCAATCCCATTTTATACAACGTACCAGGATGGGAGCCTTATTGAAGGGGCCTACACATGGTTTACGCTTGCGTTTCTATGCGATTCACTTACACAGGACGTGTTTTATAGCAGTTAGTAGTTCATTGAAGCACACACTCACACAGGTCATGTTTTACATCAGTTGTTCGTTATTCAAGCCCACAGGTAATGTCCTACTTTAGTTAGTACGTCAATTTGCACTTTCACTCACACAGGGCTGGGCTTGAGAGGCGACTGGCTGAGCGCAGACGGAGGCAGCACCGGAGACGAGGGCCGACTAGCAACACGCGTCTCGCTCTCAAAACGCGGCATCTTCTTTGACACCAGGGGAGCGGCCTCGGGGGGCACAGGAGTGGCGGCGGGAGACCGACCCCCGCAGTTGGGGCCCCCCTCTGATAGCCCAGCTCGTGCTGCTTCAGGGCTTGTCTGGTCTTCTGGACCGTTGTCAGTAGTTGGTTCCAACGCACCAGAGCCTCTTGAGACACTCGTATCACAGGGGTCCGTACACGGGAGTGGGAATCCTGAGGGTCTGTCAGGGCTGCTGCCAGTGCTACTGCTGCTGCTGTTGTTGTGGTGGTTCAAAGCGTCGTGGCCTTCCAAGAAGTTGTCGACGGTGTTGTACATGGCGTCGTCCTCTTCGTCCGAGTCCGACTCGAGATCGTCCACGTCTGCAACCGATATGGATTTTGAGAAGGCTGGGAGCACCTCGAAAGATGTTCAGCAACAGTAACGAGGAATGAAGAATGAGATAAGGTAATAAATGAGCAATCAAAATTACGAATAAATGAACGATGAGCATAGAAAGTTTTGAGACAGAAACATACCGTATTATGAGAAGCCACAGTGAATAACGTCAACCAATTTCACCATTGAAATGGTGGACAACAATAACGTTAGCATGACAGGGAATCGCTTGCCCACATGGGGCCGAGGAAGAAGCGCTCTCTAATGCAACTGCAAATTATTGACGCTAAGGAGAATGTCATGGGGACACATGATCTAGAATACCGACTCTGAAATGATGTATAAGGAACATGCACAGCACACAGGGACAGTCGGGTGCACAGCACACAGGGACAGTCGGNCGGGTGCACAGCACACAGGAACAGT
The DNA here is from genome assembly GCA_014899125.1 of Orchestia grillus. Classification (NCBI taxonomy): domain Eukaryota; kingdom Metazoa; phylum Arthropoda; class Malacostraca; order Amphipoda; family Talitridae; genus Orchestia; species Orchestia grillus. Next base: position 6,021 of record VOMN01069813.1, on the reverse strand, counting down.
CGGGTGCACAGCACACAGGGACAGTCGGGTGCACAGCACAGAGGGACAGTCAGGTGCACAGCCCACAGGGACAGTCAGGTGCACAGCACATAGACACAGTCAGGTGCACAGCCCACAGGGACAGTCAGGTGCACAGCACACAGGGACAGTCAGGTGTACAGCACATAGACAGTCAGGTGCACAGCCCACAGGGACAGTCAGGTGCACAGCACAGAGGGAGGCAGTACCAGCAGTGGGGCGTTTAGGGGAGGCGGTGGAGAGGGGAGCGGGGAGGGGCGTGGCGTGGCTGCAGACGAAGGGGCAGCAGAGGAGCAGGGCGGCGAGGGTGTGGTGGTGGCTGAGCAGCAGCAGGGCGTGCATCGCCTCGCTGGCACTCCACGTGCTGCGGTCGTGGCGCTGGCCGCACAGCATCTGCACGGCGGGGGGAGGGAACTTTAGGGAGGTGTGCTGCACGGGATCTCCTCACAAGAATATTCAGCCATGAGACGACATGTACAAGTGCCTGTACATGAGGTCGCTTGAGTATTGCACCTGACAGTGCGTGGGATTTCTATACTATGTGAGGTGCCCAGCTCTGCAGGTGATCTGACACAACACTGTTCATATGTCTGTACAGTACAGGGCCACATGAGGGAAGCACTCACGCTTGTACGGTACAATTAAGAAGCCAGTACAGCACACAAAGACTCAAGCGTTGCGTCTTACACTGCCAGCGATGATTGTTACCAGAATTTTTAGCTGCCTAGACAACCGTCACAGGGAGACTGCAGGTTATCTTCCAAGCAAACATATGCTCAAAAAATCTCAAGGCCAAGTTGCCACGTGGAAAACGACTATCGTACAGGGACTTGACTCTCATTACACGAACTGAGAGTCACAATTTAGTTCTTCTCCTTCTCATCAGAAGCTGCATACCTATTCGTGGTACAGTGAGCGGCAGGGATGCTTTGCTCAAAGGAGTTTGAATTTTCAAGAAGCGAGAAGTTTTCTTTACAGGAATCATTTTCTTGAGTAAGTGATCTTGTGAAACGCAAGAGTGGCGTTTCTTTCTTCAATTATTGACACTGCGTGAGGAAATTTCGCTTTGGTGTGGTTCCCAAGTTAGAACCATTATTTCTAATCATTTTCCAACTAGAGGAGTCAAGAAATAACAATTGCGGGGAAACGAAACCACGCGCTACACCTGGTTTCACTTGCGAATTATCACAAGAAATGAAGGATATCTGGTCAGGTGTCTCTCAGAATGACGTTTCGCTAGGTGAGGCCAAAGCTTCTCAACAACACATACAAAATTCAAGCAGCAAATGAAAAAATAAAACTGATACAGTACATTTGGTTGCAATCCAAGATGGTATATAGTTAACACCAAATATAAGACGAAAGATTCCAGTAAGATTTAAAATGAATAAATCTTAGATATTATACTACAAGAAGAACTCGAATGGCTAGCTTTACAAAGAGAATAGCAGTATCGAAAGTATGCAGCCAGAGTGATTAACAGTCATCCTTGGGACAATATTTGACGTACCATTCAACAGTCAACATCCAACACTCAACACCCTACAGTCAACATGCAATTATCAACGAATGGAAATAGAAGCTAAGAAGAATAATAAAGATGCTACACAGATAATGTAATTAAGATAACCTCATAACATCAAATAGAATAAAAGTTATTGAATTGACGGACTAGCGCGTGGCTGCCGCCGTTATCAAACCAAATCCAAAGGCCCACCCAACAGGAGATGAAGTGTGTGCACCACGGGCGTGAGACGACACCTGGAGACAGCGCCACGTACCTGGATGTGGCCCTTGGTGAGGGTCCAGGGCTGGTGCGCGAGCGTGGTGTTGATGTGGTGCAGCAGCTGCAGCTTGTGCGGGGCGTGCGAGTGGTGCACCAGCCACCTTCGGTCCCCTCCGTTGTGCAGGAAGCTACGCGCCAGCAGCACCACCGCGTACGGTGCCTCGTGCCGGCACACCGCCTGCAACACAGCAACATTCAGAGGTCGTGGCTCAACATCTCTGTATCACACATATCGCAATGAATGTTTAACGTGCTTCGTGTACTCCAGACACTGGTGGGGATACTTTCTTGAAAGGTCTACGGCACAAAGTGACTCAAAACCTACGAGGAGGTGGTGTTCTTACACTTCAGTACTTCATTAATTGCGTTCAACATCGTAAAGTTTGTTTTCAATCTTCACACAGAACAACTAACCCAGTTATTTAGCCAGCACTTCGACATTAAACTGCACGGTACTCAACAAATGCATTACCAATCGTAAGGTGGTTACACACGACCGCAACACCCTGTTAATAAATGTACATCACGAATGGTTAAAAATATAATACATCTATATTAAGTTATTCTGATATAATTNAACCCATAACGATCGGAATTGACCTCTATTTGATATAATAATGCATAGACTACTCAGACTGTGTCGCGCCGAAAGAGAAGGGACCATTTGATATGGTTTAAGAGAATGGGGAATCTTAGCATAAGGTGTGTTCCCACATAGAATCCACAGCGCATTGAAATAGAAAGTTAGGGATAAAGAAGAAGAAAAGATAAACGGATACCGAAGGTGTGAAAATTGAAGGAAACAATGCTGGCACAAGAGATAAAAGTCCTGAAGGCCTATCTATAGCTGAGGTAATCTAACAGTGCTCCCTTTGAAGTCACCGGTCCCCATAGCATCGGACAGACAAACCTAACCTGACCTAACCCTACTGTCTGTGGTGCGGCCCCTGAGGAGGTCCAGACACCATCTACGCCCACGCACTGCTGGCGTTACGAGCGGCAGGAGACACGAGCTACTTACGATTAGCGCGATGTAGAGGCGCCAAGTGAGGGGCAGGGGGCCGTCCTGTGTGATGCTCAGGTGGCTGTTGTACCAGGGGCCCCGCACACGCGCAGGTAGCGACGCGCACACGCGAAACACGAGTTCTTCCCAGGACGCGCTGTCCTGGAGGGCCACAGGCGGGTCTGCGCTGATGTCCAGCAACAGCGCCGGCGGCAGCGATCTGCTGTCCTCCTGCCGCAAGGCCGGCACTGCTGGCGACGGCAAGGACGCAGAGGTGGCCGAGCAAGCTGGGGGAGGCGAGTCTGTACTGGTGTGCGAGGGAAATCTATGGAAGGGGATGGTGGAAGGCAGCGGAGGAGGAATGCTGGAAGGATGAGGGGTTACGTTTGCATTGAGGTCGTCTGCAAGTTTCAGCGGAGTCTCTGAGGTGGGATGAGGGCTTCTGTGCAAACACGCTGCAGCTGAGGGAAGCGAGGATTTCTCATTTGGAACTTCATTAGAGTTCATTGCTAGTGGGGCCTCTGAAGAAGGTTCGTGTGGAAACCTTCGTATTGGTATTGCGGAAGAGAGAGATGGTGTCTTGTTATTGTGAAGATTGTGGGAGGATTGGCCGTGGTGACGGAGTTCAATATTAGAAGTAGGGCCACTAGGGTCCGCTGGATAGACGGTAGATGTGAGATGTTCTCCGGGAGCAGAAGAAGCAGATGAAGGAGGAAATTGAGAATTACTACGAGCAAGGGACGTGTTCGGGAGTGATAGAGCGGCTGGTGCACATGCACGAGTGGACGATTCGATCGGAGATGAAGATAGAGAAGAATTCGAAGAATTAATTCCAGGTTTTGGGACCAAAGAGGTTACTAGAATAGGAGAACTAGACAGAGATGACGTGACGATGGTCGACGTGCTCAGTGAAGATGAGAGAGCTCTGACTGTGTCGCCCCGAACCGCAAGATCATCTTCGACATTCAAGGGAGAATCGATTAAGGAAAAGCTCTTCACGAAGGAACGGGTAGAGCGATCCGTCTGAGAATTTACAGAACGTTGACTAGATGAAGAGGTTATTGAAGGTGAACTAACTTCGGAGGAACTAGTTTGATTGGACAGTAGAGTAGAGGTATTATTCGTTAGAGGAAATTTAGAAGAACTCATAAACGAAGATTTTAAAACGGGACCGACATCCGTTTGAGCTGTGGAGGAACTGGCAGAAGAAGTGAGAGTTGCTGCGGGGCAAACATCAGCCTGCGTCGTCAGCTCGTTGGTGAGGATAGAAGCGGTGCCACATGACAAGGCACATGATGCCAAGTTTTGCGCGACAGAAGACGAAGACGCGACGGCGACTGGGGCAGCTTCAGCGGCAAGGGGGTAGTGACGGAACAGCAGCTGCTGCTGCTTCACCACCTCCACTCGGACAGACCCTTCGAGAGGCCGAGAACAATTCTGTGTGATGACACCATCAGCGGTGGTTACTAGGCACCCGGCGCGTGGTGCGGGTGCCAGCTTGGTGACATTGAATGACGTCAGGGGAGCAACGGGATCAGGGCTGACCGTCCCCTGCAGCGGCGTGCTCTTCACAGCTGTGATGCACGCCGCCTCGTCTGACAGCGACATGCGGGCCTGCGGGGGATAGAAAATTACCACCTGGCAAGTGTGTCATGTGAAAGAGTCACGTGCACGCGAGCAGTGAATGTGACAACAAAAATGGGCTTATGTACGATTACTCTTTCTCGGCGATGAGGATGTGGCCAAGTGAGTTAGTCCAAAAGCCCAGTAAGAGAATTATTCTGACATGTTACATGTGGAATGAAGTGTCCCAAAATTGAATACCGGATAACAGTAAAATAACATCGTGGATGTCTAAAAAATGACCAAAGCAACAAATACATATCTACAGCTGAAAAAATAAAAATTCACAATTGATGAAAAACAATTAACGAAAGAGCGTCTATGAACAAGCACACAACAACTAAGTCACACACGCATGCACAGACTTAACCACTGACGAATGGCGAGGAAAAAAAGCAAGTGTCAGATTTGAAACGAGTCTGTAGGCAGGAAAAAGTTTTTATTTTGCTTTCAATGCTGTCACGTCAACTCCTGCGATGTTTTGCTTCAGAACGAGCAGCATATCTTCGGCGCGTAAAACGTGCACGGTAATTTATGTTCTGGCAAATCAAAACAATTTTCTAGACTTGACTTTTGATGACCTGTTGGTTTCTGAACCGATCACGTTTTCTAAATAGGGTGACCACGATCTTATTTGCTGAAGGGTGTGACCAACTGATCGCTAAACGATCTTATTTCCATTTAGTATAGACTTGGGAGAACAGAGAATCTAAGCACTAGGTGTGTTCCCACACAAGATCTCCTGCGCATAGCAACAGCAAGTTAAGAAGATGAGGAAGAAAATATAAAGATTAACGTGCGAATGAAAAGTGAAAAGAATAATCAGTGAAGAGAGAAGCCAAGTGGGCACGAATGATAATAGTCCGGAAGTCCTACCCCCAGCCGAGGTAACCTATCAGCTCCCTTGTATTGCGACTGCGTTGACAGAAGCAGTTGGTGGCCGGCGTGCGTACGCAGGAACAGGCCACGGCTTACTCGGCTCGACACACACCTCCAGCAGGAATGTTTTATTTCAAATGCTCTTACTTTCTCGGCCGTTCAGGTGAAAATATGGTTCACATTAGTGTTATTTCCGTCCCATTTTACAAGTTATACACCAAATAATATCCAATAAAAAGGTAATGACAAAGGTCTATTTTTGAATATCTGTCGCGAACACGGCGAAAAAAAACTCAATTGTAACTGGCAACAAATTATCGTCAGAAAATAAAGAAAAAATTTCCAGAACAAAATATCAGGAAGAAACTCTGTAGATTTTTATCGTCGCGTTAGAATTTGGCAGCTGTGACATTTGTAGAACTACCAAACTGAACTGCATGTGAAATACATTCTCTACCAATTATTGTGCGAGAACAACGGCGGGCACCAGCTCTACCTCTTTCCAAACTAGGCGCGAAGCGGACGAAAAACGTTACAACAACAGAAGACTGCAGGAAAATTTCGGTACGACAAATGTTTCAACTTGTTCATCCTCTAGGTGGGCACAACCCGCACGTACGAGAACGGCCTTTCAAGAAACGCGCCTCGTTTAGACGGAGATGTCGGAGCAAACGACCCCCAACCCCCTCACATCCGAGAGAGATGTCAGAGC